>JAMLFY010000302.1:0-42945 GCA_030441495.1 Dalbergia oliveri | reverse complement strand
TTCAAGACTATGAGGACAAGGCTTTCTCCGAAACCCACGTTGAACAAAATGAATCAGGGGTTTCCAGATATGTTCCGAGTTAGAGAAACCATTCGTGGTGCTGAAGTGATTGCTATAAGAAGTTGCATGGAGATTGAGGGTGAGTCTATCAAATTTCTTGAAAATTTCTGCAGGAAACCGGTCATTCCAGTTGGGTTGCTGCCACCTTCTTTGCATTTTGGTACTCAAGAAAGCAAAGATGAGAATTGGCACACAATCCTTAAGTGGTTAGTAGAGACAAGAAAAAGGGTCAGTGATTTATATAGCATTTGGAAGTGAGGTGGTGCTAAGTGAGGAAGACTTTATGGAGATAGCTAAGGGACTAGAATTATTGACTTCCCTTTCTGGGTCCTGAAGAAGCAAAATAGTCCTGCTGGCAGTGGCTCAGTTGAGTCACAAGACTGGCTGAACAAGTCAAGTAAACATGGGATGGTGTGGAGTAATTGGGCACCACAGGTGAGGATATTAGCACACAAGTCTATTGGGGGATTCTTGACTCACTCTGGTTGGAGTTCAGTGATTGAGAGTCTTCAAGTTGGGTGCCCTTTATTATGTTGCCCTTCCATAATGAACAAGTGATGATTGCTAGGCTTATGGAAGAAAAAAGGTAGGAATAAAGTTCCAGAAATGAACATGGTGGAAAGTTCACAAGGGATTCAGTGGCCAAGGCATTGAGATCAGTGATATTGATGGAAGATGAAGGAAAAACTTGCAGAAGCCATGCAGAGGAGATAAGCAAGATAGTTGGAGACAAGGAGCTAAACCAAAAATACATGGATGAGTTTGTTGATTATTTGAAAATTCGTAAGCCTGCAATCAAGGATTAACACTATTGCTGTTCTGCTTTATGTAAGTTTATTTAGACTGAACGCTTGCAAATTCTATTCTGAAAATCTTAGGCTTTGGAAGTGCTATAATATATTCAAACTGAAATGTCGTTTCTTTGCACTTTCTTGGTGTGTGGAAGTGAAGATGTTGTTATCCAATATTTCTGGACAAACTCAGTGGAATGAAGTTTGTTTGTTGTGTATTGTGAAAAGTATGCAATGCTATCTTGGCCATAGTTTGTATTTTAGTTTTGGTCTTAGCTTTGGTCTTGGTCCGAAACTAGTTTTTGTAATGCCTGTACAAGGTTCCAGTCAATCTTCAAATTGAACCTGAGGTGAAAATTTGATGGACGACGATCATATGTAGTATTATATGTGAATTTCTTTCATGTAATTTTTATCCTAATTTTTACTTTTATCAAACACAAATAACTAATTATATGTAAGACGCATATGTTATATTTGATTCTATATGCCATTTTTATTTTTATAGGAGAATAATGTCTGCAATTTTATAGGCTCCATTCATGTTGTATACTCACACACACCACTGATATCCTTAGATGATTGTTGTTTGGATGTTTCAAGTTTCTAGATGGTTTTAATTAATATGCTTGTTGAGTTCAAAATTTATTTTTTAGCTAATATTCTTCTTGAGTTAAAAAATTTGAAATTGTTATGTTGTTACAAAACTAATGAAAATAAAAAATGGATGGCCGAAAGATAAATAAACACATTAGAAATAAAATGAATTGTAACAACTTTACGATTGAGGCACATGAATCATTGTCTAAGAGCACCTTATCTCCACCAATAAGTCATTCGATACGCTATAGTGACTGCTTATAATAAAAGTAATTTATGACCTAGACAAACTTTATCCCAATGTTATCAGTTTCTGAATTAATTTATTTAAATATTGAGGATGTTTTTGGTTGGGTTTAAATAAGATGAAAATTATCATGAATGGGTTTTATATATAAAATTATATAAATAAATCATTCATAAAAATTTTCACTAATAATTTTTATATATTAATCATTCTTTATCAAACTGAAAATGATTAAAATTTTTTTTACGTGTAAAAAAAAGTTAAAGGATCATTAATGAAATTTGAGCGCTAACAAAAAATTCCATTTTGCATTGCTCGATGGAGATTAAAACGCAAGTAATTTCTGTGTGTCGCCCTCTGTTTCTTTTTTTTTTTTTTTAATTATTTTTACAAACATCATAAACTTAACTGCAACTTTTACAAAGGTCAATGACTATCCATTGAACCCGACAACTTCAACACAATGAAAGAGTGAGAAATTGAGGTAAGATATGCAAGTGAGTTATACTATATATGCGCCTGCCAGTCAAAGGTGCATCATGCACTTTGTTATCCGATGATTGTTCTAGTGGGGATTGCTCAAGTGAAAGAAGTGTTTTATTATAAATAAAAAAAAATAAATTTTAATAATTAAATTTTATATGATTAAGTCTAAAATCTTGACTCACTCTAGTTGGAGTTAAGTGATTGGGAATCTCTTTTAAGTTGAGTACCCTCTTATTTATGTTTAGGGAGGGTAGGCATAAAGTCCCCGAAAATGAACATGATGAAAACTTCACTAGGGATTTAGTTGCCAAGGCATTGAGGTTAGTGATATTGGAAGAAGAAGAAGAGAAAAATATCAGTAGTCAGGATGAGGACATGAGTACGATGTTTGGGGACAAGGAGTTGCACCAAAAAAATATGTGGCAAGGTTCTAGAAATGGGACAAGGTAAGGGTTCACACAGATTCAACTAGAATTTAACTGATATATAATTAAATATATATTATAAAATAATTAAAAATTAAATTAGACAATAATATAACCTATAGAATATAGCATAGTTGCAGCATCCATATCTAAATCTTAACAAATAAATAAACAAAAAAAAGAGACACAAGAACGTATAAAAATATGGTATTTCCTCCTTTTTTTATGTTTTGTATATGAGCCAACGGCCGAACAGGAACATACATTGCCCATGGCAGTCCAGTTAGGAGAAGTTTTTCAACACAAAATTTGGGACATTAGGATGGGATATGGTGGGCCCAATAGATCTAAAAAGAAGGGATTTTATTGGCTGTCCCAAGATAAGGTTCACATACCTATATCACATATTGCGAATTTGTATTTTGAAAATCTTAAAGTAGTGTATGGTCGTTCCTTGGCACTTTTCCGCTATATAAAAGTGAAGACACTATTAAGAAAAGTTTCAGCTTTAATTTGTCGTTTCACAGCGGACGGAGAAAATCATTCAGTAGAATAAAGTTTTGCTGTGGTTTGCTTTTGTAAGTTTGCAGTGCCATTCAGTACATATTTAATATATTTGTATGGTCTTGCTACTAATTAATTTGTCAGTCATAGATATAATATTTTAATTGGGACAAATGATAGGGGAGTACTTCATAATTACACTTGCTTTCTTTTAAAGTTTTTTTTTAAAAAAAACACACGCACATAAGCATATTTATATTATACTCTTTTATTTAAGATGATAAAATTAAAGTATAAAGACTATATATGACTATGAAGGGGTAAAGTACAAGAGAAAAAGAAAAGAAAAAGTAACATTTCTTCTTTTCTTTCTTTCAAACTTTCTTTTTCCTTGTATTATTTTCTCTCTTATCCACTGTCCCTTCAAAAACTCATTATCTTTGACTCTTTGTTAAGTTTCTCCTTTTTTATCATTTACAGAAGAAAAAAAAATAAAATGAGAATCAAGAATCTGTCAGGTGCATGAAACTGAATCCTCACGCATGAAGTTTAGCATTTTCATTTGATTTTTTATATGTTTGTGGTTTATATCCAGACATTAATAAATTTTTTTTTTAGTTTTTAACAAAATGAATAGAGAATAATTTTGATAGAAACTGAGATTTGTTGTTATTATTGAAAACTGAGTTAAAAAATTATAAATGCGTGTTACAAAGTTGTAACCAGGACACAAAATGTTGTAAACTAATACGTAAAAAGTGGTAAATCAGTACATAAAAAATTATATATCAATGAGAACACATACTAAATAAGTTTAAAGATTAAATGTGAAACTATGCAGAAAAGTTGAAACTAGTATGAAAAAGTTGTAAATCACTAGATAAAAGTTGTAAACTAATGCACAAAAAATTATAAAAATGTTGAGAACATATATTAAGGGTTTAGGATTAATATAAAATCATATGCAGAAAATTTGTAAATAAATATTTATAACTTTTTACGTACTAGCTTACAATTTTTTACATACTAGTTTACAACTTGTTGTGTGCTAGTTTACAAATTTTTGCATATTGGTTTATAAATTTTCTTCATATGATTTCACATTTAATCCTAAACCCTTCATATGTTGTACTCAATTGATTTACAACTTTTTATGTACTAATTTACAATTTTTTACATATCCTTATTACAACTTTTTACGAATTAGCTACAACTTTTCTACATATGGTTTCACATTTAATCCTAAACTTATTTAGTATGTGTCCTCAATTAGTTTACAACTTTTTGTGTACTCATTTATAATTTTTTGCGTTTTATAACTTTTCTGCATAGTTTTACATTTAACTAAACTTGTTTAATAGGTGTTCAATTGATTTATAACTTTTTGTGTACCAGGGGGCGTTGTTTCAAGGTTTAAATTATGTTCCTAGGAATATTATTCCTAATATCTTTAAAAAATTATTTGTTTAATTAAACATTCATAGGATTATTTATTAGATTCCAAATAAATTTAAAACTTTTTTGTTTTATTATCTTATATTGATAATATATGTCATAATTCAAAATACCTTATGTCAAATAATTGTGAGGAAAAGTCAAATAATTGAGGGATGATTTAGTAATTGTGCTTAATAGTTGTGATTCCTAAGTCATGAGAATTTTTTTCCTCACCTTCAATTTGGGAATGAGATTTCACTAAATTATAGGATCATTTTCCATGGAATAATTAATGCCCAGAAATTTTTTATAAAACTTGTACCAAATGTATGAACTTATCATTCCCAACTACCTATTCTCTGAAAATAATTAAATATACCCCAAAACAGCGCCACCTAATTTATAATAATTTTTGCATATTGATTTATAACTTTTCGTATAATGGTTTATAATTTTCTTGCATATGATTTCATATTTAATCATAAACTTGTTTAGCATGTGTTATGAATTGGTTTACAACCTTTTGCATATTGATTTACAACTTTTTATGCATTAATTTACATCTTTTTATTTCCTGGTTACAACTTTTCAACACGCATTTACAATTGTCCAACTCTAGTTTTCAACAATAATGTACATTAGCTTCTAATAGAGTTATTTTCAATTCATTTTGTTGCAAAAATGAAAAAAAAAATCAATTATGTTTTGGAACATAAACCAAGCACATAAAAAATCAAATGGAATTAGCTTAGCCTTTATGCGTAGGATTTGTTTGAGCATTGCCACCAAATCTGATTCTCCTTTGCTCCTCGTCCCTCATTCTTCTTCTTCCTGTGAATGATGAAGAACGAGAGAGAGAAGCATGATAGAGAAAGAGAATGAAAACTTTTGGAGGATTTTGGGTGAGAGGGAGAAAAGTTCTGAAAGGAAGGAAGGAATAGACATTGTTTTTTCTTTTTCTTTTCCTCTTCCCCTTTACCCCTTCGTAGTCATACAATCCCCATACTTAATTTTATCATCTAGTGAGGTGGAAGAATATTGTATAAGTGTGCTTATGTGCATGTATCATTCCTTTTTTAAAAAACCACACACTTCTTTTAATTAATTTAAAATCATTATAGCTACCCCTTATCATTATTTTTAAGGAAAAAAGTAATTGATTGACAAAATTATCCCAACCCACCCCATAGCCACCCCAAAAAAAAACACATACCCATCCCATAGCCACCACCATCCTTCTGACAACTTCCTCTCCCTTTCACCTTGCTTTTCCCTCTATCTCCACACTCTCCTAGACCTTTTCTCCAGCCCCATCCTCTCTTCCTTCTTTAATATAGACATTAGAGAATGAAATAAGCTAGTGGGCATATAAATTCTTTCAGATTTTTATTTCTACCCCCAAAGAAAATGGGTTCTTCGTAAGTGATACGTTGAGTTCATTTGGATGTGCTTCTCAGAAAAAATATTTTTTAAAATTGATATTTTTAATTAAGATATTTTGAAAAAGTAAAAGTCGATTTATGTTTGGATATAATATCAATTTATGTTTGGATGTAATATTAAAAAATCTTTATTTATTGTCAAACATCTTTTTTATGTTATAAAAATGGTATTTGTTTTTCAAAAGATAAAATTTCTAACTTATCAAAAGAGATTATTTTTTGCTTTTTCTAGTAATTCTATTTTCATTTAAAAAAATTACCCAAACATCCAGAAAACCTAAAAAGACCTTTTTTAACATAAAAATATATTTTCATAATAAAAAAACACATCTAAATCAACTCCTTCTAGCGTTCTTATCTTTGACCAAAAATCCTTCTAAAACTGTGATATAAAAGGTGTTCACTTCCGTTATACCTTCGCCATGCCCCTATTGCCATAATTTATTTGGGCCTTCAATTCATTGGAGTTAATGGAGAAACTTTTATTAACCTTTTTAGAAGGAAGAAAGGTGAGGCCAGGAGAAGGTTTGGGAGAGGTGGAGGTCGCGGAGGAAGGAGCAAGAGGAGAGCAAGACGGAGAGGAAGTTGTTAGTAAGGGTGGTGGCGGCGGCTAGAGTGTGGGATAGGATAATTTTGTCAATCAATTAATTTTTTTGTTAAAAAAATAATAATAAGGGGCATATATAATGATTTTAAATTAATCAAAAGAGGTGTGTAATTTTTATAAAATATATAAGGGAGTAAAAGACCTCAAGGGAGGTTTCTATAATTTGTCCTTTTAATTATAGATCTTTATCATTTAATCATCTTTATTAAATAGTAAATGAAATTAAATTAATATTTTAAATTGTATAATTTCTTGATAATTATCATCGTCAATTCAACATATTTAAATAATAAAATATATTGATATAATTTAAGTCTTATGATAAATATTTTTTATTATGATAAAAAGTACTAACATTTTAAGTTGCTATTAGTTAATTTCATTTATGCATGAGACCATATTTGAATTATGCTTTCTTCATATGATTTTTAATTTATGATTTTTGACTCGACCATGATAATGCCAATTTAGTTATGGTTGAAGAAGTGACATGTAAGGCTTTATGATTATGTACAAGTAACAGGATATGTTGAACTAGAAACATAGAACTCCCTTTTATGATTTCAGAATGGTTTTAGAATAGGGGTTTATCTAAGAAATAGAGATGTGAGTTAACGAAAGTTAATCATTAATCTTGGTATAAAGTGGTGTTTGCCGGGCAAGTTGTAACACCTTAGGAGCTCTAATTCTTCTACCTTAAGTTTTAATATTATTATTATTTTAAACAATAATTAGCTAACATAATATTATTATCCTGTAATCTGAAATTTTACGAGAATTTTTTTTAAACTGCTATCATTATTTCTCATTTATAGTTCTATTCTGGAATAATATATACCAATTGTAAATCAGCATTGGTAGATTCCCAGGAAAGAGAGGTGGGTCACAATGGACGCTTAAATACCAAGTCTTCCTAGCAACCTTTCCAAATCACACTTTTACAGGAATACACTTCAGCAACCCAAAGGTAATTTTTAAATGACAAAGAATATTTTTTCTAACATATTACTACTATTTGTTAATCAAGTAGTTCCCAGTTAGACAACCATCATCTATAAAAACATACTTCACTACTAACATCAATCCATAGGATATAATATATATTACACATTCAAGATACATTAAGGAAAACTTTAATATAACAATATAACATAACCAAAGTTGGAACATAATAGTAAAGATTCTATCTACACACATAATAGAATCTGATTATTTAGAAACTAAGTCCAAGGCTACATCCATTTCACTGTTGATGACGATCCATGCTATCTGGAAACATCAAAGAAAAGGGGTGAGAGAAGTCTCTCAGGTAGGGTGATATTTTCAGGGGAGTCCCATTTCATCCCAAAAATACTAAGAATAACACTGGAAAGTTAGTAATGCAATCTTTTATATTAACTCAAATTATATTTTACTAATGTCAAGTAAGATAGAAGTGCACAATATCAATTATAATAAAAGTTTAAAAGAAGTGTCATAAATAATCATGAGTATATCTAAGCTCCCTTTTATAGTATCATGTTCTTTTCAAATGATTATAGTCTGCAAGGTTTACTTCATTTATCTGTGAGAGCTTCATTGCCAGGGCGTCCCTGTTCAGACGATGAATATCAGTTTGTCCGAGCATGGCGGGGCCCAGGTATCACTATAACATACACCAAGTCCTGTCGCTAAAGGCGGAGCGGAGGTGTTGTTTAGCAACTCAAGACTAAGTGTACACCAGTCCTTATCCGCTATAAGCGGAGCCCAAGGTGTCACTTATTTATGTATTCATTTTACATAATGCATACTATACATAAAGAATGAAAATTACATAAAGTTTACATGATTTCTTTCATATTTACATATAGACCACAAGATTTTTCATATTTACACATAAAGTCCAAACACCATAGGATTCCTAAAATACTCATAAAACCCATCTTACAATTATTATTGAAGCACCAAATCACACTATTTTTATAAATTCATTTCCTTTATAATAAAATATACTTAACTTAGTTTTTCACCATATAATAATTTATTTTCAAGTAATAATATGTTGCTAATTCCAAAAGCCTAAATACACCCAAAATTATTTCCAATCTATCTTTAGAAAATATGTAGGTAAATTACCTTTATATGTTCAATATAAGTAAAAAATATTTTTATCGATATAAAGATATAATCATAGGGTAAATAAAAGAGCAATAAAATCTAAGAAATATTTAAAAATAAATAATTGAAATTATACCCAAACTTTAAGAAATCACTTCAAGCATGAATCTAGTTAGTTTATATGTCATATTCCTAATGGGACCTTAACTTAAATCTTTGTAAATAATATTTCTTAATGTTAATAAATTTATATTCAAGTCAAATATTTATAATCCAAGGTCCATAGTCCAAGATAAACATAACACATAAACCAAGCTAAATATTACATGCTCAAAGGTTTAAAATCCATTCATTATAATGAATTAAATACAACACTTTTTATGAACAAAAATGTTTTATGATCAAATACATAATGAGGTCAAAATCAAGCTATATTACCTTAAAATTTCACAACTTGTGCACAAAAATTTATTAAATGAAAATACATGGTTCAACAAATTTAGACAACATTGAAATATTTGAAGAAAGGATAATCAAAATTTAAATGATCTTTAATCATACTTTTCAACCATAGAAAGCAATAAATATACATCATATACACATAGATTAAGTATTTTATGTCACAATCTTTAAATCATTCAAACATATTAAAACCATACACACAAACTTTGAGTATCATAACAACATCATATATGAAAATCATGCATGAAGCTTATTAGTGAAAGAAAAAACTACTTGTTCTTGGAGCTTTAAACTTAGCAACACCCATGCCAGACCAACTTTTTCAACTTTTCTAAACCTTCTCTAAGGGCTATAATTCATGTATAAAGGCTGGGAAGTGTTGAAGTTAGATGGTGATAAGAAGAGGTGATAATTTGGAGGTGATTTGCTAAATATTTGTAAATATTTTTGTGTGAAAATAAAGAAAATGAAGAGAGAAATGGTGGCTATGAGTGTTGATAGATTTTGGGCAAGAAGAATGAAGTGTGGAGTGATGTTTAGAGGGGTGCTATTTATAGAAAAAGTTTAGGATTAAAATATTACTAATTTCATAATTTATTTATCATATTTGATTAGTTAAATATTAAAACTAACACTAAATAATTTAATAAATTCTCAATTATCATTTAAAGACATACTAAAATGTTAATGAAATGATTTAAATTCATTTATTAAATTTTAATATTTTTAAATATAATTTAATAATTAATTATTCAAAATAAGGTAAATTTGCTTATACTAGTTCATCTTAATTAAGTTAATTAATTAGTAAATGACTTTTTTTTATTCAAACATCATAATAAGGTTATTAGAGATATAATACAAGTATTCACGAAATTTATATAATTTTCTATAATTATTTATATTTTATTTGATATTTTACACTATTGCTAGTTTTATTAAGAATTAATTATTAATTAACTAATAATTTATTTAACTATTATTTTTTTTCTTCTTTGGCAGCCTATAGGTTTGAAAAACATGTCTAATAGAGTTATAGAGGGTGGAAAGTTGTCTTGAATGATTAATATATGAAAATGACAAATTTTACATATTTATCTTAAAGTTATATATACTAAATAATTCATAAAATCATCATAAAAATTAATTTTCCTTAATCTATTGTTAAGAACATGTTTTTACCTTATTTATAAGTTATCTATAATTTTCATGAATTTTTTCTATAATTTTTAGTATTTTTAATATATCTTTACCTTAATTAGGTCTAATTTGAGCTAATTAAAATAATTAATTATCTATAAATAAAATATATAAATTTTATATAGCAGCCCATGTGAATTTTGAGCTACCTAACATGATAAAGAGACAAGCTCCTCTTTGTTTGTTTAAGTTTGGTTGGTTGTTGAATAATTATAATATGAAAGTTTGACCATTTAATTTTATTTTTCAAATATTTTTTTTTCTTCCATGTGGCTGATCTAGGTGTTAATTAATTGGTTTAGTATTATCAGCAAGATAAATCAAGGTTTAGGAAAATTTATCTTAAATTTTAAGTGATTATTTAGGTAATTTAAGCTTTAATTAAGTCAAAATTAATTAATTAAAGATCAATATGATTTTTAACACTATCCATAGCCTAATGGAGAGACCTATTTCATGGTCCTCCTTATTTAATATCATAACTTAGTTAAAAAAATTTTTTTACAAGACCTAGAGTTATTTTCTAGGATTTTTTAGAGTTTATTTTATACTCCACAATAGGTTATTTTTGTGCAATTATGCTAATATTATACAAAATTACTTAATATTGATATTTATGATCAAATTTATGTTTAAGGTATATTTTTAATTTTTATCATTTTTTTAATAATTTAATGAACACTTAAGCTTTTCTAATGTTTCTGTTAGCTTTTTCTAAACTTTAATTATGTTATAAGTTTATTTTCTATCCTCTAGTGGCATTTTTGTAATTTTAATAAAATCCAATGGAATAATTAAAATTTTATATTTTGATGCGAAGTTCAGATTGTACAACTATTAAGTTTTGTAATATTTTAATTATACATTTTTTTCAATAATTATTCTTAAATATTTCTTGCCTAAACAAAATCCTCATACTTTCAAAATAAAATGTTATAACAAAGTAACACTATATTAAGAAAAATTTAGAATGTTACAATTAACATGTGACTCGTTATGCCTCCAGGAGGAACCAAACCTTTTTACGTCACGAAGCCCAATTTATCTACGAATAGCCACCCTCGTTAATCAGGGCACCAATGGAGTAGAATGATGAAGATCCATCTAAGAAATGGAAGGAGGTTTCAGCTACCCCATCCTTGGAGAAGGATCCTTCGATTAATCACCATTAGCTGGAGACTTGAGTGCATTGACACCACCTGGGAGTAACTAGGCCAGGATCCTGTTTTATTGGTATATGTTTAGTGGAACTTGTGGTTATGTTTCTAATTTAATAAATGGCAATTGGATGTAAGGTGATGTTTCTTTTGGGGAGTAATCTCCCACCTTATGTTGGTTTTTTTTTCCTGTTATTGATAGAGTAAAGTGTCACTTTAGTCCTTGAAATTGTAAGCGCTTCACTTTAGTCTCTAAAATTTTAAAATTAACTCTTTAATTCCTAAAATTGTATTTTGTAGGTCACGTTAGTCTTTGGTTAAATAACATGTCAGTCAACTTGTTACATTTTCCGACGTAGCACATTAAGTGACACGTGGCATGCCAAGTGTCATGTGTAACACCCTAACTTTCAACACAATACGCCTAGGATGCATAATGATTAATCGTTAGTTGTTATTCTTTCATCTAAGAACTTTTCTTGATTTTAAACTTTTGAAAATAAGTCTATGGAGAATATGACCCATTTTTTTTTTATTGTTTCATATTAATGGAGCACTAAAAACTCCACTACAAGTGAAGGTCATTCTTTAATCATGTCTTGGAGCATCTTAAATACTTCTTTATTAGCCACCTACACTATATTATCATTTATAATCCACTATAAATTAAATATACCTCAAATACATATCCTACTACTCACAAAAATTGAAATTTTGCTCCCTATTTAGAGCCATGAGGCAGCTGCCATACACCCCCCAAAACTCCTATATATATGTGTGTGTGTGTGTGTGTGTTTTTTTTTTTTTTTAACAAGCCTAATACACACACAAACACTCATTTTACCATTTATATTTTTGGTTGTAGTCTTGCTCACAAAAAAGAAGCCAAAAAATCTCTCTCTCTAAACTCAAAGCTCTCTTTTTCTTCCTCCTCTACCTCCAAGAGACACCATGCTTCACCTCTTCTCAACTCACAAACACATAATCCTTCCATTTCCAAGATCAAGCTTTCTCTTTTTCAATCAAAGACACAACTTTGATAGGGATTTTATTTCATGTTCTTTTTCTTATTCTTCTATTATATTTTTCGATTATTTTGATTGTTGATGACCATGGCTTGATGATGAGGAATAATGGTGGTGGTTGTAAATCCATCATATAATTGACCTCTAAAGTTCAAGGTTTGATTTTTGTTGTTAAAAGATTAATGAAAAAATTGTTGATTTTCTTTGGATTGTTTCTTTTTGAGCTTGATGATGAGTTCAAGAAATAAGGTTCTTTGAACCATGGTAATAAAGGACACCTAAGCTCATTTCGTTTTTGTCAAAATTATTTGGGGTTAAAGAGCTTTATTCTCTAAAAGTCTTGAGTTTTGAGCTTAACAAGATATAAAATGAACTTGCATCCATGTTTATGTTTCAAGCTCTTGCATATCATATTTAAATTCCAAGCCTTGTATATCATGTTTAAATTTCAAGTTATCACCTTAAATCTTGAAGATAATAATATGGATTTGCATCTTCATGTTTAAATTCCAAGTTTTGCATATTATGTTTAAATTTCAAGTTATCACCTTAAATCTTGAAGATAATAATGTGGATTTGCATCTTCATGTTTAAATTCCAAGTCTTGCATATCATATTTATATTTCAAGTTATCACCTAAACTTTGAAGACTTAAAAATGAATTTGTATCTTTATATTTATATTTCAAGTCTTGCACATCATATTTATATTTCCAAGTTATCACCTTCTAATGATAAATATTAAAAATGAGATTGCATGGCATGTTTATGATTCTAGTTATCACCTAAATCTCTAAAGCTCAAGACTTGCCTCTTTTATCTTAAATGGGAATTTTGATTCATGAACACATCTCAAATATATGATTTTCAGCCTTATAAGGATCTTGGATTTGAAGTTGGTTTTATTTTATTTTGAGGCTTGAATCTTATCTTTAAGATGCACAAAGAATTTTTGAAAGAATTAGAAATTCAAAAATATTAAAAATGATTTTCTCAAGTTTTTAGAAGTCAAAATTATAGTTACTGATTTGATTTAATTAAATCCATAAGTTTACTATTTGGTAATGATTAGATGTGTAAAAGTTACTAATAATTATTGTAAAAATATTTTTAGCATTTTGGGAAAGAACAAGTAACTAAAAATGATCAACATTGTAATTTTATGAAGCTTTAGGAAATTAATTTTCTGATACTATTCATTATTGTTTTGGTACTGTTCATACACATAAGAATTAATAATATTTGTTGTAAAAATTATTTTTATTACCTTAGATGTATAAAAGAGTAATTACAAGTGTTAGTTTGGATCGTTTTGTAAAATGAGGAAAGTTGTGTTTTGAACTGTCAATTATGTAATTTCGGTCAAATGGTTTTAATTATAGTGAGTAATGATGTTAAATGTGTCCATGTATTCAAAATATCATTTATGAGGTTTAGAAAAAAGTTTTAGAGGCTTTGAGATTTGTTAAGTGTTAAAAATGAGCAACTTTACACTTTGACCCCTAAAGTGTAACAAAATTTGGTCTATGGCCCAAAAAAGGTTTTTATAATGAGTTTAAATCATTTCTAAGTGTTATGGGTCTCCTAAAAGTATAGATTAATTTTAAGGATCATTAGTTTGAGAAAATGTGTTAAAAAGAGGAAATTACACTTTGACCTATAATCTTTGAGAAATTACAATTTTGACCTTTTGGGGTTTAAGTGTAAATATTGATAACTTGATGAGGTCAATATGAATGATGTCTTATGAAAACCATATTCATGTGTTTTAGTTGAAAATTATATGACTTGTGATGCATACTATTTTGATCAATTACACGATGAATTGTGGCGTGTTATTTTATGATCGATTAATTGAGGTGCATTATCTAAGTGTTTTATGAGCATGAGATATTAAAAGATAAGTTATGATTATATGTTCATGCTTGTAAATACCATATTTTGTCCGAACATTCTTATTTTTGTCATCTTTTTACACAAAGAAAAAATAACAAAAATATCTCTCATTCACCCAAAAGAAAAATAAATCAATCTAGCTTTTTTTTTTTTTATTTCTTTAGTCCATGATTTCTCTAATCCATTAAAAATAAAAAAGAGGAACACATGTGAGTTGCGTCCAAACCCGTGACAAACAAAACAAGAAGGAAAAGGAAAAAGGATAGTCAACTAACGAAAGTAGCAATGACAACACATCATTATGCTCTCCTCACTCATTGCAAAAGAACAAAGGTTCTTCGAGTGAGAAAATGAGATTGGGAAGGGGAATGATGGACAGGAGCTACATCCATAAATGAGAAAGAAGAAGGTCCTGGGCAAGGGGCCATTTTTCATCATGACACACAACCTCCATCACCACAATCTCCTTCCTCCACACTCTGCTACCATAGCTAAATACCATAAAATCCCAAATCACAGGACATGATCCTTCAATAAACTCGATCAATAAAGAAAAAAAAGAAGCAAAAGCCATAGTCAAGCTCTCAGCCACAAATGAAAAATGCATCTTGAGAACACCATTGCAAAAATAAACCATCATTCTTAATGAACCCACAAACCAACAAAAACCAATGAAAGCAATAAACCACCATCATCATTGAGCCATCAACCATAGCCAATCCCATGCTTCATTTTTTACCATCAAACTACAATCATCATCCTAACAGAAGCCAAACCCAACCAAAATCAAGGTCACAACCTGAAAATAATCATCAAACAAAGGGGGAAAGGAAAGCGGCCACCTTAACGGTCTGGGCAGCTGCGCTTGTAAATCCTCGGTGACGTCTGCCGTGACAGCTACTCCGCCTGCCTTTGTGCCGAGGTCGCGATCCCCACCACTGCCACGTGCAACCACCCAACAACCTGCGAGAACAGCATCCACGGCCGCCCACGCGTCTGTCACACATCCCAGCGCCGCGTAACTTCCCCCTCTCCCACACTTCGCGAAGCCCCTCCTCCCGCAGGCCCGTCCGCCCCCCTGCGCGAATCCGCCCATCACCGTCACAGGACGCCCACCACCACAAATCCCATCGCGTGCAGCCACCCCGCGGTCGCGAGCCACCCACGTCCGCGTCAGCCGCCGTGAGCTTCCTGCTCTCGCGCAACGGCTGCAACCTCACCTTTGCTCTCGCGTTGAGCCACCGTGAGGTCCTCCCTTCCTCTTGCCTCTCTCTCAGCCTGTTCTCTGTCTCCCACTATCGACCACTCTCTATTTCCTCAATCTCAATTCCAAAAGTGAAATCTCTAGACCTTATCTCCGTGCATGTGCTGATGTTTATTCTTTCTTTTTGTTTATTTTTTAAAAAAAGAACATCTTGGACTTGTTAGGATAGTTTGGTTTTAAGTCAAAGTCTTTTTTTTCTTGCTTGCTTTTGGGCTTGATATTTTGGATTTAAAAAAAAAGGAAAAGAGGTGCTTAATTTGTCTAGATTTCAAGATTTCAAAAAAAAAAAGAAATAAAAGTAAAAGTATTTCTCTTCCATAAATAAAATCAATCAATGAATATTTATTTTCTTTATAATTAAAACTCGTCAACAAACAACCATTTTCTACAGCAGAACGACGGCTTTGAGTTCCTCATTGTACCAAGGATACGTCTGCGTAGCCAACAACTATCAAGCCAAAATTAATTTTTCATTAAATTGTGTTCTCATTTAATTTTTATTCCTTGTTTTAATTTTATTTTATTTTATTTTATGATTATATATAATTGTGATTATTTAAGAGAAAATTAAATATTATTGAAAGTATAAACAAATTTGCATAATGAGCTCTAGGGTAACCGTATTTATACGGATGTATTAGGGTGCAAGTGGGATTAAGTTTTCACCCTTCCCTAATCATAATCAGAAACTCCGAACCTAGATCTCTTTTAAAAAGACCAGTTTACAAATTAAAAAAGATTTTCCAATTTTTCCAGAATTAAAATTGGTGGCGACTCTCATTTTATTTATTATTTTAAAATCGTTCACATCCTCGTCGCATGTGCCCTCCGGTACGTTGTGACACTTGCATCTCTAAATAACATGCTAAGATTAAATGTGACATAAGATACATGAAAATGATCCTTCAACTCCAGGTATTAATGGTTATGGGAGGTGGGGATCTTTTAGCCTTCAGGAATTAATGGTTATGAAAGGTGATCCCATGCCCCCTATCTTGCACTCTGGGACTCAAGAATTTAGTTTCTTAAGAGGATAAATATAGACTAGTGATGATTAGTTAGGTATGAGCTCATAATCTAGAACTCTTAGAGGAGAAAATATAAGGTGGCCTTCATGGAAAAGAGAATAAGAAATCTAAGTCACCTAAAAGAAAGAATCATGTTAGAAGGATATGTGCATGTTCTTTATGTCGTGCCTATTTGTTGTGTATCCTATTATATCTTGCATATGGTATTGACATGCATTCATAATATAGTAGGTTGCATTCATGATACTGAGATTCACTAAAAGATACGGGCCTCCTAATGGCATTTGGAACTTTATGAATGAACCTTATATATGCCTACCATTTTCATAATGAAACTAAGGTTTCTGGGGACGATGATGATGACACATATTAGGAGGCAAAAGCCCTCCTGAGATTCTTTTATAATTTTCTCATTCCCTCTTCATTTCTTTTGATCTCGTCTTAGAGGTTGATGGCGATGTCTGTGATATCCTTGAGATGTCGATGTAGGAGTTACACTATGGTTCATAATAAAGTGGTACAACGAAAGCGGGGATATAGTCCTTCATGTTACAAGACATAGGAGTTGTCTCGTCTTCTTACATGCTCGTAACTTAATTTCTAGTAGATGTGCGCTCACAAGGGGTTTAGCTACATCATAGTTATGCTTAGCTTTTGAATTATTGTATGCTAACCTCTATAGATGGACTCAGTACAATTGTTATGGTATTATATTTGAGGAATATTTCTACATTGTTATTATTATTATTATTTGACATGATATTTAAAGTCAATGATATGATATGATGATGTTCTCAGTTATGCTATACTCTCTTCTGATTTACATGTATTGCTATGTGATGGGTGGTTAAGAATATGTCGATGATATGTACTATTATTACGTGTTATATGATGAATATTTATACGCTATAACTTATACATGATTGACTCATAGTTTGGTTTTATGATAAAAAAAAATGGGTTAGACTTATTTTTAAAAGTTTAAAATCAAGAAAAGTTCAGATGAAAGAATAACAACTAATGATTAACTATTATGCGTCTTAGGTGTATTGTGTTGAAAGTTAGGGTGTTACATCATGTTAATCCCACGTGGCATGCTGACATGGCATCATATCAAAATAGGTTCAGATTAGTCTCTGAAATTTTAAATATGTCAAAATAATCTCTAAATTTTCTAAAATGTGTTAAAAAAGTTTGAATCCCAAATTTCTTCTCTTTTGGTTTATAAAATCTAAATCCTCGATAATTTTTAAATCCACTTATTTCTTTCTCATTTTCACTCCTTTAAATAATCTAAATTTTTAAATATCTTAAACATAATTAAGAGTTTGATTAGTCTAAATTTGAGAGCCTCCATGTTTAGCTAACATAATTAATTTATTAGCTATTACATTACATTTCTTGAATAAAATGGGTTTTAAAATATTAAAAATAGGATTAAAGGAAAACATTATATTATCAAGCGTGGATGGAGTTTATCAAGGGTGTCTTTGGAATATTTTAGTTGTAATTTGTGAAGGAATTTGGTATTAAAAGAATCTAGCATGACAATAAAACGAGATTCTACCCTCATGTCAAATGTACTTGCAAACCATCTCAAATATATGAGCTTTAATCAAGCTCAAGTAGAGAATTGTGTCTCGTATTCCATCTCAACGATAGTAGGTTATAGGGAATGACCGCCCTCTTGGGGATGTTGATGCAAATAGAGCAAACACAATGACACCGATTTAGAATATAGCATTTATAATTACTTTCCCCCAACATGTTCTCATCTTTATGAGCGATTAAATTGCTTATCACTCGTCCAATAATAATAACTTGTTAATGATATATTATCTTCTCATTGTTATTCTATGTTAAAGAGATCTTTGCTTAAGTAAGGAGTGAAAACAAGAGAGAAATAAGTGGATTTAACAAACATTAAGAATTTAAATTTTATGAAATAGAATAAGAGAAATTTGGATTCGGGACTTTTTTGACACATTTTAGAAAATTTCAAGGACTATTTTGACACATTTAAAATTTCAGGGATTAATCTGAACCTATTTTGATTTGATGTCATGTCAACATGCCATGTGGGATCAACATGACACATCATCAACACGTGGCATGCCACATGTCACTTAACGTGCCACGTTAGCAAAATATAACGGTTGTTTGACTAGGAACTAACGTGACCTCCAAATGCAATTTCAGGGACTAATAAGTTAATTTTGAAATTTTAAGAGATAAAGTAAAACACGCTTATAATTTTAGGAACCAAAGTGACACTTTTGCTCGTTATTGACAGTTATCTTTGCTCATCATAATTACTAATGAGTGAATTTTCTTATCATGACGGCTAGGATGTGTATTATGGGTTTGTGTTTTATCTTACCATTGCCTTATGATCAATTTCACGTGCCTCACATCGTCCTTCTTGATCAAATCTTGCGAAATAAGGCTCCTATTTTCAGTAAATTAATTTAAAAGTTTTGAGTTTTTCACAAAGCCTATAGGTAACAAACTAATAGAATCCAAATGTGAACTTAAGCATACGTTGGAGCTACTAGGGTGTTACATATATGTATTTGTGACCTTTGCTCTGAGATTTTTAAATCAGTTTACTCTTCTAAAACTATAGTTTATGAGTTTTCAATTGTATCATATCAGTTTTTGAATATTACATTCTATATATCATAATTGGTATGTACTTCATTCCATGAACAACATATTAGTACTTTGTTTCATGACCAAAAGAGCCTATTTGAATTGTGGATAGTTGTGAACATGGGAAATGAGAGAAGGAAAGGATGGGTGACTGTTTTGTTTGTAAATGTCTAGACAATTTAGATGTACAGGAACAAATCCATTTTTAGTAAAAGAGATATTTGTATAAAAGAGACTATTGAGATATCTAATTATTGTTTTCCAACATGGTATAGAAATGCAGGATGTTATGGTTGTTCTTGAAGAAGTTGTAGCGTAGTGTAGATTTATGCTGATTTGGAATTCATGCAAAGTCTAGCGTATTAGGATTTGTTTTTATTGTATTTTCAAGTTCAAATTAATGCTCGATGAGCCAAAGAGCTTGAGTTTGACTCTTTTAGGCCTTTTACGTGTCAAGTTTTAAGCTTTCTACAAAATGGTTTAGGCAAGTTTACATATTTTGTCTTGGCAATGATTGATAGTTTTTTACTAACAAATATTATGAAGGTGTTTGTGTTTTGTTGCAACTAAAAGGAATTTGTTCTTATCTCCCTTCAATGATGCAAAGCATGGATGAAAGCATAAGGATAAGAGATTTCTACCATTCATTTCATGTGTTTTATTTATATGTTTTTGTTTTTAATTTGTAGTTAAAGCACAAAGTGCTTTTGTTTGACTCTAAGAGCTGATAGCTGATATGATTGGTGTTAACAAAGGTCAATTGCTGGAAGACCACTATGACTTTTGTATTGAGGCTAATTGTCATGATGGAAAGTATGTAGAGAAGGAGTCTTTAAAGGTTTGGAGTGCCAGTCATGCATGTGGCATTGTTCATTGCTTTATGAAAATTAGGTAGTTTGGTTTTTTGATGTTGTTATTATGGTCAAAGTGCTGGGATAATGTCGTCTGTGTCTATTGTTGTTATTATGGTCTGACAATTAACACTTAGCTCTACTTTCTTGGTTTGATTTTGTTCATGACTTAGTTGCCATTCACTTTACTTACTAAATTCAATTATCACTATGCATTTCCTTTCCTTCTATTAAGTAGATTATGCCAGATTTTATTTTATCTTTTGTTCGTTGTTTTTTTTTTTTGTATCTTCCTAGAATTTATCTCTAGAGGATCATGCATCCCCCTTTTGCGTTGATCTTTTTTCTTTCCTTTCTCCTTTTTTTGGTTAGCCTTTTGTATGTTGATCTAGGTATGTTTTTGTCGTTATCATGGTCTTATTTTTGTCAAAACAATTCTGGGGCGGAAATGTTTTACTTTATGCAACAACCTTTTTCATCACACCAAATTTGTAAGCGTACACACGTGTGGTATATGTTGGATGGTCAAGAGATATAGACTGAAATGGGAACCCGTTCAAAATGAAATATATTGTAACCAATCCCTGTCCATCATGGATTTGAGTTGCTATAGACTTATGCACACCTTCTGTGCATTCATAATGGGGCTCAAGCCAAATAATAAATGGTGAATCCCAAACTCATAATTGGGTCACAAGATAATATTAAATAGGTCTTCATAGAATAATTAGGCTGTCAATTCAACTTGTTTTATAAAATTAAAATACACACTAATCAATAGTAGCTCAAACCCTGAAAATTCTAACAAAATTAACATGGTTCTAGCTTGGTGTGTTTGTCAAGCTTGGAATGAAGATATATGGGTAAAGCTTAATTTAAGGTGTGGTTTTCTATGTAAATCATTGTGGTATAAACAAAATGATGCACTAAAAATACGATATTCATTGACAAGGCTGATTTTTATGAGCAAAATTTCTAATAAATAAGGAAGGATGCAAAAGAATGGTATTATGCATGTGTTATGAGATAAGGTGTTATTCTGATATAATTTTCCGATTAGATGCCGAAAATTGGTGTAATACAGGTAAGAACAAGGAGACTGGTTTAATGCTAGGTGATAAATTTCATAACCATGGTAGTGCAGAACATGGTTATTGCTTTTGGTTCATGTTTTATTTTTTTGGTTTCCTTTATGGTTTACCAAATTTGGCCGGTCTTGGCTCCTATATGGTGAGAGTTTTTGGCAATTGTTTCAGTGAAAAAAAGATATGGATTATAATGGTTTTTTAGTTTGTACTTCTTTTTCATAACTATTTTTCAAAGCTTTTCTCTATAAAGATGTATTATGTGTTTGGTACTTTTGATTTGATAATGTTAGTATGCTACTGCAATGGTTTTTGGAAAGGATATTGTCAGAAAGGAATTGTGTCAAGCATGTTCTTTTTATTAGGAAGTACACATATGGCAAATTGTGAGTTGTATTATTTATTCCTAATGATACGGATATCCTGATTCACTCCTCGTCCAACATTAATGGCATGTTGACCCTATTCAAATAGGATCGCCATCCAATCCTGGATGATAATAACATAAATTCTCTGTTAATTTGTTTATAATTTTAGATTTATATTTTTAATTGTTCTATAGTCTTTTTTCTTTAATTTTTTATTCGTCATCCAACTTACAATAAAATATTGCGCACAATGATTATGATTAGCAACTCACATATATATATATATATATATATATATATATATATATATATATATATATATATATATATATATATATATATAATTTTGGTACTTCAAGCGAGTAATATTTGTATAAAGAGGGAATAACAAATGTATGTTGTATAGGTAATATCAAATATCAACACTGAATGGCGCTTGGTCTGAAAGATAAAGAGTTATACAATGCATTTAAGATTTATTATCTTCGCATTCTTGTGCATTGCATTGCATGGGTAATTAAACTAATATGACATTATAAATAAGTTTTAAATTTCATTTGACTTATCTAATACCATATACATTTCATCGATTTAGTGTCCCCGTAGAGTATGCAACTCAGATTGGTTTTGCTAGAGTTGTAACGACAGACAGGTTGTGGACATGTTACCGGCGCCTTTCGTTGTGGGTCAGGCCACTATCTTCCAACAACTGGTGCGCATGAAGCTGGTTTCGGAAATAGTACGATTGTTGCCAATACTTGATTGATTTGGTACAAGAATAAATCATCTCACATAAATTAAAAGTGATCCAATTTTAAGTTTACTCTCCAAAATAAATTCCTTGGATAGAAATATATATTTCTCTTGACGTGGCCAGAGATGATTGGTGAAACAAGGAATAAGACATAATTTGGGATAGAAGATTTCCATGCCTTCTTATATGTGTGTTTTTCAAGTTTTTATTGGATATTAATGCTTAAATTTAAGAACTGCACAAGTTTTAATCAAATGTAATAAGAATTTATTTTATGTATATTACCATTCTATAACCAATTACCTAAGAAGCAGGACACATAAATTGGGTATTGGTTACGTGTTTACACGTGTCCATGTCAAATTTTATATGACACACAATAACATATTAATAACATAAGTTTGTATATATTTAAGTTAAATTGTAATTTTTTTATTCTAACATAAAAAAATATAATATAAATGAGATTATGAAAAAAATATATATATAACTTTTTGAGTTCATAAAAAAGTAAAATATAAGTGAAGATTATATAAATGATATTTTGAATAATATATTATTTTTATTAAATTTTTAATTTTATATATATATATATATTGTATTCATGTTTTATAACTTTTTAACTTTAATATTACTTTATGTAATGTCATATCATGTACCGTGTCAATTTCCATTTCCATGTCCGGGCTTCATAGCCAATTACATTAAGAAAACGTGGTTCACCCCCAAAGGGGAAGAAGTTGCATAACAACAACCAATAAAATTGGGACATACAAGTCGTCAAATTTCATAGGTGTAAGATTTCGTTCTGTATAGTTTTTACCAAACAGTAAATGGGCAAAATATCTACGTGACAATTGCGTCGCTGTTTATAGTTAATGTGTATTACTAGCTGAGAAAAAAAAACTACTCCAACTCAATGTTATAAAACCTGGCGAGGTTCCGAAAAAAATTGATTGCCTTAATTCTGTTTGTAAATTGCAACTTTAAGTTTAATGAATTAAACAAACCGGATGAACTGGTGAACAAGTTACCCAATGCCTTTAAAAAAATTCAAAATTTTCTCAAAAACATCAAAGATTGGGGTTTCCCTGCAGGAAGAGGAAGGAGGGTGCCACTTTTTACCACTAGCCAATATTTAGTGTTATGTTTTGTTTTTTTAATATATAACATATTTTGTTACATTAAATTGTATTTTTATATATTAATTTATTATATTAGCTTTAAACGGATTAGATAACCCCAAGGATTAGAAGGTTGCTAATGCTCACGAATCGACCGATCCGAGTTTTATAACACTACTCCCTC
Organism: Dalbergia oliveri; assembly: GCA_030441495.1. Classification (NCBI taxonomy): domain Eukaryota; kingdom Viridiplantae; phylum Streptophyta; class Magnoliopsida; order Fabales; family Fabaceae; genus Dalbergia; species Dalbergia oliveri. The sequence continues at coordinate 19,200 of JAMLFY010000302.1, read as the reverse complement.
CTAGTGTTTTTAATGTTTTTAGTATGAGTTGTCCTTTTCGCGCTAACTGGCATTTCTCCACATTTTAATTCTGAGGATAGAGACACTGAGCAATAAGGTAGTGTTTTGTTATTCTTTCGGGATATAAAATATAGAAATATTAAAAATATAAATTTATTTGAGAAAAATATGGATATAAAAGCATTAAAATTATCTCTATTTTAAGATAAAATTTTTCTAAATTTCTGGTCACCTAAAAAATAATAACAATGGGAATAAAAGATTTTCATCTCCACTGTCTTAAGGCTTATTTCATTTTGGTTTCTTATTTTTAATTTTTATTTTTAATTTTTTAGATTTTATAAAGAAAATATTAAAAATTATGAAAATTATAAAATTTATTTTTCAATTTTCATTTATAATTTTCAATTTTTCTTTCATAAATTCTTAAAAATTAAAAAATTAAAACTAAAAACTAAAAATTAAAACTAAGGATTGCCTTTATATTTTTTCATTCAAAAAATCAGTTGGTAGTGGGTACCAGCTGTCCCTAAACAGAGGATGGCCGCAGTTCTCTTAACCATTTGGGTTACTTTCTGTATAGTATGTAGGGCTGTGTTGTGCATGCCACAAGCAGAATATAGAGAGTTGATATTATTGGAAGGGCTAATGATATATAGTCGGAAAATATTTATAAATCTTTGAGAAAGATCATAATAGTTATTGAATAAAATAGAATGATATAATTTATTAAATGATTAACAATTATAATATATCATTATGTATATCAAATTTTAATTATCTAATATTTTTCTATTGAAATTTATTGATTTTGATATATTAATAGTGTAGTTTTATAGTGTCATTTAAAGGTAGTGAGTGAGTGAGTGATTACTTAAGATTTATCTGTCTTAATTTTATTGGTGGTTGTTATGCAACTACTTTCCCTTTGAATGACGAACCACGTTTTCTCTCTGGAATTTCATACCATGTAGAAGTGCTCCTGTTCTGAGTTTTGAGGAATTGAAAAGTAAAGTTATCAAAGAGAAATAAAGGAAGAAGGGGAAGATTTTGAAGGATTTTAACTTTGCTTAGGAATTTAAAATTGATAAGGAAAATGAGATGAAGTACTTATAATATTCTTACCGTTTTAATCCTTTATTAAATTAATTTAATATAATTAATATATTTTATATTAATTAATATAAATAATATTTTAATATTTTAATAAGAATAATATAATAAATTAAATAATAATTAATTTAAAATCCTAAATTGGAGGAACCATAAAATAAATATTTTAAGGATTAGTAAAAATCCTTAAACCCTTTTCCTCTGAAAAACTCGTGAACTAACCTTAGTGTTTGTGCCTTATTCGCATAGTACATTAATTGCCTTGACTCTCTCCTAACATAGGACCACACAATTATGTGGCAAGATACAACATTACCCTTACCAACAAAAACCAACATACATCACGCTGATCAACCAATATAGGACCACACCGTTATGGGGCAAGGGCACACATCACTCTTTTTGACAAAATTGTTTCTTCGTTTTATTTTGACTTTTTATTTTTTTCCTCAGGCATCGTTTCTCTCTGTCTTTTTTTCCCCTTTCAGAAGCCATTGGGATGAAAGCGAATTATTTTTTTTAACATAAGCCTTTTGCTATTTTTATTATTTGAAACAACATATAGATTTGGCCAAAAAAATTCTCTTTTTCATTTTATTTTCATTGAGCTGGACTCTTATTTTTTATCAAAGAAAAGATAATAGGTTTTTTTTATTTTAGTTTTTTATTTTTTAAAATTAATTTACAAAATGGAACAAAATAATAAAACAAATATTGTGAAATAAAATTGGATAAAATACGTTATTTACAAGAAAACAAAGAAAAATAGTTATTTCATTTTCATTTTCACTTTGTCATTAAATTCTTCAAATTTATATCTTAATAAAAATTGGGTGCTCACAAAGTTTAAATTTTTCAAAATTACTTTCTTTAATAATTATGTCCATTATAGTTCTTTTAGAATTCAAGAGTAATTTTATAATAGACTTAACAAACATTAGTCCCATCGCTTCTTATTACTAAAAATAATTTTTATATTATTTTATCAAATAATACTATTTATCATAAAATCATCTATCCTCAAGATTTAAATCAATATATAGAAGGCTCTTGCCAACAAGACAGAAGATTATTGCTGGCACTTGCTCGTCCCAGTTATTTATCTCGATGATAGAATGAATGTTAAATGAACACTAATATTTAATGTTAAAATAACATTTTTAATTATATTTTTATTTCTCAGTATGTGATACACATTTACTGTACTCAAAGCCAAACATAGCCACACAACTCTTACGTTGATATTGCGCATTTAGTATTTATACATTATTCACGTAGCATATCAATTGACTCGAGTCTTTCTGCGTGTAAATCACACAGTCACGCGACAAATTCTACATCACCATTACCGACCAAAAACCAACATCACCACAACCATGGCAGATCAGCCAAAGAAGCTCCACATTGCTGTGTTTCCATGGCTTGCTTTTGGTCACATATTTCCATACTTTTGACTTGCCAAACGCATAGCTCAAAAGGGCCACAAAATTTCCTTCATTTCCACACCTAGAAACATCAAACGCCTCCCTAAACTACCCCCACATTCACAACCTTTCATAAAATTCATAGAACTTCCACTGCCCCATGTAGACAAACTCCCTGAAAATGCTGAGGCCACTACAGACATCCCACAGGAGATATCTCCATTTCTCTTTAAAGCCTTTGATGGTCTTCAAGAACCTTTGTCTAAGTTTCTTGAGATATCAACTCCTAATTGTCTAATATATGACTGTACACCTTATTGGTTACCACCAATATGTTCTAAGCTTGGTATCCTAGGCATCATTTTCTGTATCTTTAGTGCATTTGGTGCATCTTGTATGTCAAATTACATTGGTGTTATAGATGCAAATGAGCCCAACGTTGGTGAACCTCCCAACAAGGCACTCCTTCAAGACTTGAGTACAGGGCTTTCTCCAATACTCGTGAACAAAATGAATCAGGGGTTTCACATGTGTTCCGAAACAGAGAAAGCATTCGTGGTGCTGATGTGATTGCTATAAGAAGTTGCATGGAGATTGAAGGTGAGTCCATCAAATTTCTTGAAAATCTCTGGAGGAAACCGGTCATTCCAGTCGGGATATTGCCACCTTCTCTGCAATTTAGTGATGAAGACAGCAAGGATGAGAATTGGCACACAATCCTTAAGTGGCTAGATAAACAAGAAAAAGGGTCTGTGATTTATGTTGCATTTGGAAGTGAGGTGGTGCTGAGTGAAGAAGAGTTTATGGAGATAGCTATGGGACTAGAACTATGTGGTCTTCCCTTTTCTGGGTCCTGAAGAAGCAAAATAGTCCTGCTGGCAGTGGCTCACTTGAGTCCCACGATTGGCTTGTGAACAGGTCAAGTAAACATGGGATGGTTTGGATACTGGGCACCACAGATGAGGATATTAGCACACAAATCTGTTGGGGGATTCTTGACTCACTGTGGTTGGAGTTCAGTGATTGAAGTCTTCAAGTTGGGTGCTCTCTTATTATGTTGCCTTTCCATAATGAACAAGGGTTAATTGCCAGGCTTATGGAAGAAAAAGGGTAGGCATAAGAGTACCTAGAAATGAACATGATGGAAAGTTCACAAGGGATTCAGTGTCCAGGACATTGAGGACACTGATATTGGAAGATGAAGGAAAGGCCTACAGGAATCAAGCAGAAGAGATGAGCAAGATATTTGGAGACAAAGAGCTGCATCAAAAGTACGTAGATGAGTTTGTTGAATATTTGGAAATTCACAGGCCTTCCATCAAGGATTAACACTCCATCAGCTATTCTGTATTATAGTAAGCTTGCTGGACTGAACGCAACACAACGTTGCAAATTTATATTATGAAAATGTTGGGGATTGGTTTGAGTTTCAGTTTCATTTTTAGTTTTCAAAATTTGTGAAGGAAAAATTAAAAATTCTAAAACTACAAATTCCAGTTTTAGAATTTTCAGTTTTCACAAATTCTGAAAAACTGAAATGAAACTGAAACTCAAAGCAACCGTCTTAATATTAGAGTGCTGTAATAATCAAAGTGAAAGGCTGTTTCTTTTCACTTTCTTGGTGTGTTGTTGTAAGCATTTGGTTATTTTAGTTTGTTTGTTATCCAGCAAGTTCTGTCACTTCTGTTGTGAGGAAATTGGAGATTGGGTCCAGGTTAAGTGATATGGGGCATAACTAGAAATATAAAATAATGTGTAAATAACGTTTGGGGGTGGAATTAGAAATTTAAAACTTAACTCAAGTACCGACAAAAATTATTAATTTATAAGAAAATAGAAAAAAAATGAAAAATCAGTTGAAGAGTGCAAAATCTCCTAGAAGGCAACCTAGAATAATGCGCCATCACTGGCAACCTCATCATCCATCTCCTCCACCACAAGCCCTCCGCATGCTCCTCCTCTCTCACCCCTCCTCCTCCATCGACCACAACAACAAGGTCAAGTTCACCACAACTAGATCGTTAATGTGGATCTAAAGGCTGACCAAGTACTACTGCTTGCCTTGGTATGAAACTGCTCAAGGATCAGATATGAGTTTTTTCTGCAAGGGGCCGTGTTTTTAGCTGAGGCTACCTTTGATGTTGAAAAAATCTCCAATGGGGTTTTTATCTTTATTTTTTCATTTGTTCCTAATTACAACAATCAATAAGTATCTTAAATCTATTTGCATTCAGAATCTGTTTGAAGGAAGAAGATAACCCAAAAAAAAAAAATAGAAACTCCAAAATTTTTCTTTCTTCATGGAGAATAAAACAATATAGAACCAAAAAAGATCAGCTTGTATGGGATTACTTTTTGCAGAATTAGAACATCTCATTTTAATTATTTAAAGCTTCTTCAATCAAAATGATCCATTTTCTTTTTTCCTTTTATTGTCATTTCTTCACAACAACAAACTTTGCCTTTACTGTTCAACAATCAGTTGGATTTAGAAAATGATGTCTTTCTTAACACAAAAAAAATTTTCTTTTGTGTTTTTTTGTTGAAAATGGTTGTTGTTGATGAAACTATTAAGATGAGTTTTGCTTCTGTAATTCATTCATTTGTTTTGGAATATGAAATTACTTTAGTATTGTTGATTGAATGATGAATAATAATTGGAGGCCAAAGTACCACGTTGAGAAAGGATGAGGAACTGAGAAGTACGAGAAAGGTGACTCTGAGGGATGAGAGGTTGGTGGTAGGTGGGTGCTGGGCAACTAGCCCTCAAAAGAGATTAGTGGGATTGACATAAATCCAAATTTTATTAAGTCACTAACCCAATAATAAGTTTATAAAATTAAATGTGGGCCAAAATACAATTCATCACTTTTTATTTTGCTATTTTAATAGTTAACTTATGTAATATTAAAAAGAATTTGACCTGCATTATTATAGCCATCGATCTATATTTTAATGGATAAGATTTTATAGGTGGATCCAAACTCCTTTTTTATAGTTCGCCTTGTTATCCAATATTTCTGGAGGGTCTTTTTTTTCCATATTGGATTTGAGATAATAATATACATTGATATGGGTTTAAAAAAAATTTACGTAGGGTGTGGTGGAGGTAAATCTCGCCACTTCCATTTTTTCCAAAATTGAAAAAAATAATTTTAAAAATCTCGCCAAAACCTACATTTAACAGTGATAGTGGCGAGATTTTACTATTCAGAATGAGTACAATGGGCATGTCTCGATTATTGTGGCTTGGAGGAAAATCTCGCACAACCAATATAAAAATAATGGGGCTAGTGAGATTTCAGAGAGGAGTCTTGCGGGCAAGATTTCAGAGGAATCTGGGTGTGGCAAGATTTCAGAGGAATTTCTGGCAAGATTTTAGAAAAATATTAAAATAACTCTCTATATAAACCCGTTTTCGCCTCCCCATGAGTCATTCAGGATATTCTTAGAGTGTTTTGGTGTGTTTTATCTGAGGTATGCGCAAACAATAGTTCCTCCTCTCTCTTTTTTTTTCCTTTAATTGTTTCAGTTTATTTTTCTATTTTTTTTTGTTTCCAGTTCCAAACAAAAATGTTATTTGGGTCGCTCATTTTGCTTCTTCGTTCTTCTGTTTATTTCATGTTGATGAGTACCGTGTTGGTAGTCCAAAAAAAAAATTCAATATTTGTGTGCTAAAAAAAGTGTTCCGTGGACAAAAAAATATTAAGAGAGTAAAGCAAGAAGAAAGAAGAAAAAATGGATGGTACAACAAATATAATAGTATATTTTAATGGCAATATTGTTCTAAATACTAATGAAGGTGTCACATTTGTATGCGAGAATCCATGTTTCTTTATTCCTTGCACTATATCATTTTCGAGTTAGAAAGTTGTCTTAAACAATGCATATACCCTGAAACTCCAAAAATAGTTGAGAAAATAACATACAAGTGTCCAGGATCAATTTTTGGTGGGTTCACTAGGATTAAGCAATCGCAATCAGCAATGATGACCACATGCATCAAATGTTTCAAATATACCACCAGCATCGAGCAAATATCCGTCATCGAGTTGTATGTTGATTTCAAAGAAGTGAGTCCTCTTTTTGACCATCAAGTTGACAATGAGGAGGAAGAGGCTCACCAGAACACATTTCTAGAAGGAGAGGCGGAATGGGAAGAAAACAATAGTGAAAGTGCTGAGGAGAAATTTGCAGGCGAATATGAAAGTAATGATGGCAGTGATGATGATATGGTGCTAGATGATCAAGCAGATGATGAGCATGTATCAAATATAGTTGCTATTCAGCATCCGTTCGGGAGCCATCCTTCATGCGTTCTTTAGATCTTGAAGCTATGAATGCACCTAGTTTAGGAATATGCCGGTATGTAGACATTACATTTATGTTGCTTCATCTTAATAGATATCTTTAGAAAAAAAAATTATATTTGATACATGTTTATTATTATATTACTATTATATTATTTTCACTTTTTGTAATTCGAGTTATTATTATATTTTTTTTGTTGTATTTATTTATTTTGTTTACTTTATTAAATTTAATTTTAATTTGATGGAATGTTAGTTTTTTTTATAAGGCTTGTATATTTTAAATTTTGTCCTATGTTATATATACTAAATACACATATTGTTATTTTTTCGTAAAGCTTGTATACTCTTTATTTATTTTATTTTTAACTTTTTTAATTTTTTTTATTTTATATTGTGTTTCATAGGTGCCCCTCCTGTTAGTAATGGTAAATTTTGTATTGGAATGCAATTTAGCGATATAGAGGCTGTTATATGAGCAATTAAAAAGTCCAGTATATTGAAGGAGTGCATTATAAAGTGTATGAGTCAGAACCTTTGACATTTTACGCTAAATGCACTCGGATGGCATGGTTGTCAATGGCTTGTTAGGGCTAGGGAAGAATAAGTACTTTTGGAAAATCAGGAAGTATAATGGCCCACACACTTGCATTGGTGAAAGATTCATTGAGGATCACACAAAATTAGATTCAGATACAATTGCAGAACTTATAAAACCCATGGTAGAATCTAATCCATCTTTTAAGATTAAATCTGTGATTGTAGAGATTAAATCTCGATACGGTTACACAATGACATACCGGAAAGCATGGATGGCAAAACAAAAGGCAATTGAAAAAGTTTTTGGTGAATGGGAAGCCTCTTATGAAGCCTTGTCACAATGGTGTGTAGCAATATGTGATGCCGTTCGAGGATCAGTGGTTCAGATGGATGCTGTGGAGGCCTTTCGGTAATGAGATAGTTCCAAACGTTCAAATTTTTTGCCGTGTATTTTGGACTTTTGGCCCTTGCATTAAAGAGTTCAGACACCAAACCACTCGTTAGTTTGATGGCACACATTTATATGGAAAATATAGAGGGACTTTATTAGTGGCGGTTGCAAGACGCAATCAAAACATATTGCCAGTTGCTTTTGCTATTGTCGAGGGTGAGACTGGAGATGCTTGGTATTTTTTCCTAGATAATCTACGTAGAAATGTTGTGACTCGAGATGGAGTTGGCATTATTTCTGATCGCCACGAGTCAATTAATGCAGCAATAAGGAGAAGCAATGGTCAGTGGAACCTCCGAAAGCATTTCACATGTATTGCATAAGGCACATTGGTGCCAATTTCTTGCGAAGATTTAAGGCACCTTATCTACATAAAGTGGTTGTGAGCATGGGTAATTTACATTTCCATCTTAATATTTAATTAATGTATTAGTGACTAAGATTTGTAAAAATAATATATTGAACATATTGTATCTTGCAAGGTACTCGAGAACGGTGCATCAATTCAATATTAATTATGAGTGAGTGCGGGAACGTGGAGATAGATATACAACCTGGCTTAATGAAATCCGAGAAAAAATGGGTCTTAGCATATGATGGTGGACACCGTGGGTCACATGACCACGAACTTAGTCGAGTGCATGAACTCAGTATTAAGGGGCTCACAATCTTCCCATTACAGCTTTGGTTAGAGCAACCTACTTTCGATTGGCTGAGTTGTTTGCAAGGAAAAGTGAGGAAGCATGTGCTCGTAAAAATGAGGAGGGTTTTCTCTAACACAATGATGTCTCGACTTCAAGCAAACGAGCAGGCTTCCAGACCCTCCGCATCACTCAAGCAAATAGACATCATCAGACTTTCCAAGTCCAAGATCTATCTAGCGGACAAGCATATAGAGTTGATCTGAGGCACAAGAATTGTGATTGTGGTGACTTTCAGATAGATCGATATCCATGTTGTCATGTAATGGCTTGTTGCTCATATTTGAAAGTTACTTGGCACCCTTATGTTGACAGTGTTTATATAATTAATACAATTTGCAAAGTGTACAAGAAAGAGTTTGGGGTGATAGGGAATGAAAGCACATGGCGCCGATACAGAGGACCAAGAATTTGTCCTGACCCTTCATTGAAACGCACAGGAAAAGGTCGCCCAAGTCAACCCGTTTCCTGAATGAGATGGACTCACATGAGATGCGAGGAACTCGTCAATGTGGTCTTTGTAGAGGTGATGGCCAAGTCGAGCCGATGTCCACATGCTCTTGGTCCTAGTTCATAGTGTTAGTTTACCTCCATGTTTTTCCTTTTTATGATTTCTTAATATTCCTATTTGTATTGACTTGTCAGCCTACCTCCATGTTTTTTCTTTTTATAATTTCTTATGATTCCTGTTTGTAATGGATTGTCATCCGCTCTATTTATAACAAAACTAAAAATTATTTATCAACTTGTAATATTTATATCCTATTTGTAATGGGTTTTCATCCTCTATATTTATATCCTGTTTGTCATATTTGAATTTTTATGTGAAAGATTATTTTTTAACAAAAGAAAAAATAATTTCATGTCATATGAAAAAAAGATAAATCAGACCCAATCATAATTACAATCATAACTACAATCATAATTTTTAACAATCATAATTACATCAATGGCTATTTTTCCTTGGTCGGCTTGCTCTTTCCTGAAAGGGTCAATCTAATGGGTGCAGAAATTGTTTTTCGTAAACCAACCCTCACCCTCTCATCCAATGTAGGAGAGGGCTATTGCTTCTCCTACGCTCTCTCTCCTCTCTCATCCATGCTCCCCTCTTCTTCCTCTCCATCATCGTGCAATCTAGGCTCTACCATGTGGCCAGATGTAGATGTTCCCACTAACCCCATCCCTTGCTCCTCTGAACCCATTCTGTCATTGGTGTCCATTGATCAACGGGGAAAGTATTGGCTCAGAGAAATCTCAGACACTGGCTGTATACATCTTCCTGTACATTTGCCTCCTCATTTAAGTCAAAAGGCATTAGGGTTCAGACTGGGCTTCATCAATGTTGATTTCATAATTTCCCCTAAATGACCTCGGACGAGATGGCCCAGTGGCACTCTTCAACAGACCTTCTACCTTGACTCAAAATGCTTCTTAAACCATGACGACTATCCCTTGCATCTAAGGACATTCGAGCTGATCCAAATTATGTCGACTCTGCCGACTCTGTCCACTTTGTACATGCGAGGACTATTGATTCAACCATTGATCAACCTCATCATTCGAAACTTGTAAGGACGCGCCCTCCTGTTGATGAGGGGTGGTAAGGGCACATGAAATAGTGGGTGCTTGTGAATGGCTGGTATGGTGGAAATGGCGGATCCTGTGGTAATGGATGGTCCAGTGGGAATGGTGGGTCATGATATGGGAATGACCGCTGATAGGGAACGGTTGGTGCTCATGGTGTGGTGGGTTGTGCTGGGGGATTGGGTGGTGCTTGGGATTAATTGGTGCTTGGGGATTGGCGCGTTGTATTTGAGGAGACAACCATAACCAATTTATTGCAAACTGCATATACCAATCACGATATTCATTTGAAGGAGCATATTGATTAGTAGGTTGTCCCTAGAAGACATTGATAACGGGTTCCACAATGTGACCTACTCATGATGCTTCTCCTCAATCAGTTGGTTTTCTTCCTCATAAATCTTTATTATGCGATTACCCTAAATTACGAGGCATGAAAGGAATATATTGATCAAGTCCAAATTGGCGCATCACACGGTTCAAAGCATGCCACTCTATGACCTCAAAACATATGAGTGGGCTAACAGTTGACCATAACATACGCTTAGCCTACGTCATCAAAATCTGAGCATTAATCACTGGATCCATATATGGTTGCCACACAAACTGCATTAATAATAAACTTACATAAGTTCCAAATAATATTTAATTTAATATTAAAAGAAATTCTTTGATATATTAATGTTTACCTGATGAAATTCCATTTGATCCAATGCAAGTCTGATAGTAAGGACATTATTGTATGGATTGTTGCGTTGATATCGTGGCTCCTTCCACCTGTGAAATTTTTTTATTTAGAAAAGATTAGAAAAGATTTTTTATAACAAAATTATTTATTTAAAGTATTTTTACCTGAGAGCAAGGGGAAAAGCAAGGGCATGCTTGCCAAAGGAGCCAACCATGAGAGTCGCGACCATGCCCACACTTGCAACAGTGCCATGCTACTAGCAATATCTCGTGCACTCTTACACGTGGCACGATCTAATCCTTGATAAAGCACATGAACATCAAGCCCAACTGTACCATCTAATTTCATCCAAATTTTCAAGAAGTTACAAGAACTTCTCGTGAACCATGCTTGTGCTTTTATTCGGCATTAAGAAATGCCCCAATAAAGCTAGTATATAACTACGAACGTTAAATGCTATTAGCTCATCAGAATTTGTTTCAAGCCTATTTATATGATATGAAAGCCATTCAAATTTTATTTCCCTTGCCATAACATCGGTCACATCTGGTCGACCACCAAGTTGTTCGCACATATTCTGAAGAATTGTGGTCGTGCCATTAGGAAATCTTGTAAACCATCTATGCGAAGTCCAAGTAAAATGGCAACATCCTCCAATGTCACTAAGCACTCCCTAACTGGAAGATGAAATGTGTGAGTTCTGGTCTCCACCTTTCTACTAGAGCACTTGTTAGAGGTCTATCTACTTCTATTTAGAAATTTAGGAAACGCGTATAGAACTTGTCGTAAATGCTCGTGTATCTCTACTTTTGGTAACTTTATGTATAAGTGACGAGGCTGCAATAACTCTCTTTGTTACAAATAATAAATTTTGCACTAATTAATAATAAAGTATTATTTATAATATTTATTATATTTTTTATGGGCATGTTGCTCATTACATAAAAAGTAAAATATGAATAACAATTAAATCTAAATCTTTTAATAAAAAACGAATATAATGTAATAGAAATTACAAATTAAAAAATAAAAATAAATAATATTTTTATTAAAACTTAAGTATAAAACACTTACAATATTTTGACGAATTTGCTCAGATACATGTTCATTTAAAATCACTATTCTATCCAATGCCATATTTTTACACATGCAACTAAATAAAGCTTTCTGCTCACACACATTATCCTCACCAGAAGCATTCAGTTGAACAAAACTCTCTTGAACAAAGCTTTCTGCTCTCACGCTTGCTTGCACTCCTCCTTCCCAACTTTTGAATTTATAGACGTGATGCTACTTCATGATTTGTAGGGGCTTCATGTTTGCGGACCACCAAGGGAGAGCACGCGAACCACGAGGCTGGACGCTGGACAGGTGGCGCGGGAGCGGTGGGAGGTCGCATTGGTCCATCAGGAGGGCCCCGGACACGTGGCGAGGGGGAAGTGCAGAATCTCGAATCTGAGATTTCAGGGAATATTGTGGGTGGCGAGATTTCAGCCATCCCATTTGTGCCACACGAGCTTTTGAACTTTTGTAGTCTGTGCACCACGAGATTTACTATTCATGAATGTTTCTGAAGGGGAAATCACGTCCAAGGCGTGATTTGTTCCCCACATCTTAGTAAAATTTACCTAAAACCCATATTAATGATAATAATCAATTCATTATCCATATAAAAAATAATTTCCCCTATTTCTGGACAAACTCAGTGGAATAAAGTTTGTTTGTCCGACGTTGTTGGACAAACTCACTTTATCGTCATGGTGACTTATAATAACTAAATGAAAGAAATTAGCCATAATGTCTTTTTTATTCTCACCACAATTTCTCTCTCTTCACTCCCACTCCTGACCCCCTCTCTCCCCACCACACCTCACTTCCTCGTCCAGTTGGCAACTCCGCATGACCCCATCATACACCAGTTCTCTTGTTCTTTTTGTTTACCAAAAAAGAACAAAAAAACTACAAAAATAGAGAAAATAAGATTGAATCTTGATTGATGACAACGAGCCTGATACTATTTCAAACCCAAACTTTTTCTAATCTTTATGAACTTTCCTCTTACCACTCAACCCTTCTTATCAGTCTTCCAATCCCAAACTTTATTCGAAACCAAAAACCAGAACTCTGGTTCAAAAAAGAAAATTTTCAATTTTCCTTCATATTTATAGCTGATAGCTAGACCTAGATCACATAAATGCAGAACACCCTTTTAGAACAAATCAAAGAAAGTTTGCAACTTCCACCATCATGGCACAAGGTGGGATGTTCAGCATAGGTCACAAGATTGATGGTTACTTGGGCATTGCTGACTCCTATCGGTCCAGATCTGGCTATATATGCTCGAACCGACCCAGTTCGATTAGATGTGTCACGGGTATGTACGGTGCCATGAGAGAGGCTGAAGAAGCACGGGGCGAGCAAAGAGATCTTGAGGAGCGCACTGACGGCAGCAACGGCGAGGTTGCCGGCGGGTAGTGGAGGCAGAGTGATTGGAGGTAGGAGAGGATGAAGATGTTGGAAAGATGAAGAGGATAAAATGGTCAAATTGTTAAAAGTTTTAATTTTTATAAATATTAAAATAAAAATTTATTTTTAAATTTAAATTAATTTTAATCATTAGGTATGATATTTTGTTATCACCATACTTTGTATTTTAGTTTTGATTTTAGTTTTCATCTTGGTATGTTACTTGCTAGTTTTTGGTAAGTAAATAAAAGGAAGATGGAAATTTCATAGATGAATTTTATGTGTTAAATTATGTATGAAGCTCGTCCATATACAAAATGCATATGTTATATTTGATTCTATATGCCACTTTTCTTTAGGAGAGGATAATGTTTGCAGTTTCACGGGCTCCATTCATGTTTTATTATGGAAGTGAAAAAAATAAATAAATTTTAATAGTTGAATTTTACATGAATAACAGGGTCTAAAATCTTGAATTAGTGTGGCTGGAGTTAAGTAATTGAGAGTCTTCGAGTTAGGTGCCCTCTTACATGCAAAACATTACAGAAGTCAGGATGAGGAGATGACTAAGAAGTTTGGGGACGAGGAATTACACCAAAATAACATATGTAGATGAGTTAGTTGACTTATTGACTATATGGTGGACATCCATAGCCCAAAAGCCTGCCGTTAAGGTGTAAGGACATCTTGGCTGTGGTTTGTTGTTATAAGTTCGCAGTGTCATCATTCAGTACAAATTTAATATTTTTTGTTTTTTCTTGCTAGTACTAATTAAATTTTCAATCATACATATAATACTTTAGTCATAGATCTTTATCATATAATCATATGTATTAAATGAAAAATGAAATTAAATTAGTATTTTAAATCGTATAATTGTTTTATAATTATTATTAATTCAATAGCTTTAAATAAAAAATATTTATATAATTTAAGTCTTAAAATAAATTTTTTTATTATGATAAAAAATATAACATTTTAAGTTAATACTAATGAATTTCATTACACTTACATCTTTGAACTCTACATTAAGGGGAGATTAGTTACTTCCTCTACGATAGGTACTTTTGTTTTACGTAAAAAAATTTCATTACACTTACAACCCCCCATTCAATTCTTTTTTAATTTCTAATAAATGCATTTAAAAATTTTATAAGATCATTACAATTTTTGATACAAATTTATACTAAATTCTTATTTAAACACAATATTACTCAAATGATAAAATAAATTGTTAGATAAAACATATTTGTCTTTTAAGTAATTTTTAAAATTTAAGTGTACTAGTATTCTTTGACTTTTTGTGATTGAAAAATTAATCACAAATAAGAATTTTCACCCATTTAAAATAAAAAATATATTATCTATTAATTTAAACCTAATGAATATTTGTTATATATTCGAACAGTTTTTATATAGAGATGAATATGCTAAAACACTCTCTGTATTCCAAACCAATATGAATATGCTAGGCATATATTAGGCTGCCTGATGTATTCAATGAAAAAAATGATGCATGCAAGAAAACTATCTTAATTATCTAATTAATAGATAATCAATCATCCATAGTTAATATTAGCATCTTAATAATCTAAAGGTATGGTTATGTCATTAAATATTTTTTATTATTTGTAAGCTCTAAATGTATTGTGTTTTGACAATTTAAATTCTTTTGAAAGTGAACACTCAAAATTTGAAAATTCAACACACTTTAGGGGATTTCAACACCTAAAGATCTAGTGTGTTGAATTTTTAAATTTTGAGAGGGAATTTAAATTTTGTATGCAGAGGAAATTAGGATAAAAAATGCTAACTTTAATCAATCATTATTGATTTTATATTAATACTGCATCTCCATGGCTAGTTTCTATCACTGCACAGTTCCATTCTTCGAACGAAACTCATAGCGCTAAAAGAAGTCACTGATTCACCAAATTCCTTTTGATTGCGCTTGTCATGAAAAAGAAGTCTTGATTGTCAATTTGACAAGTAAACAATGGCAGAAGATATCCTAGAAATTACACTACAAGAAAAGCATAGGTCACCGACGGTGTTATCGATGGGCACGATTAGTAATGACAGGTGTTTATGTCCATCAGTAAGTGCCCATTGGAACATTGATCGGTGTAAAAACAAAAATCAATCGGTAAAATTGTATTAAAAACATCATTGGGCTAGTTAGAAAAATAAAATATTACCGATGAGTTTTGTTATTTTTACCCACAGGTGGTTGGAAAAAAATTATTAATTTTAAAATGCCTCCCTGAGCTACCTCCAAATTGCAACCTTTATTGGAACTCATAGAACTTCCATTGCCCCATGTACACAAACTCTCTGCGGCTAGGAAAGAGAAAACTTCTCTGTCCACTTGAGGCCTAAAGTTGCAATACTATACAAGACACACTTAAATTGCAAGCAACCCGAGCTTTATTTGAAACCAAAAACCAGAACTTTGGTTCAAATTAAAAAACACAGATTTTCAATTTTCCTTCATATTTATAGCTGATAGCTAGACCTAGATTAGAGAACTGCAGAATACCCTTTTGGATCAAATAAAAGTTTGCAACTTCCACCATCATGGCACAAGGTGGGGTGTTTAGCATAGGTCACAAGATTGATGGTTACTTGGCCATTGCTGACTCATACCGGTCCAGATCTGGCTGTATGTGCTCGAACCGACCCGGTTTGGTTAGGTGCGTCACGGGTATGTACAGTGTCATGAGAGAGGCTGAATAAGCTGGGGCGAGCAAAAAGATCTTGAGGAGGGCATTGACGGCAGCAATGGCAAGGTTGCCGGTGGCCGGTGGCGAGGTTGCCGGCGGCAGCGGTGGCACAGTAGGAGAGAAGGGAGATGTTGAAAAGATGAAGAGGATAAAATGGTCAAATTGTTAAAAGTTTTATTTTTTATAAAAATTAAAATTAAAATTTATTTTGAATCTAAATTAATTTTAACCATTATATATAATATTTAATAGTTGAGATTTTGCCACAACCATAGTTACAAACTCAACTCCCCAAATGAGAACCCGCCTGCTATCAGCCATACTTTGTATTTCAGTTTTGGTCTAGGTCTGTTATTCACGAGTGTTTGGTAGAGAGTAAAAGTGAGGTGAAAATTTAAGTTTTATATGTTAAATTATACATGAAGCGTTTCATATGCAAGATGCATATATTATATTTGATTTTAGATGCCACTTTTCTTTCTGAGAGAATAATGTTTGCAATTTCATGGGCTCTATTCAGTTTTATTATGAAAGTGAAAAAATAAATAAATTTTAATAGTTGAATTTTGCATGAATAACAGGGTCTAAAATCTTAATTAGTGTGGCTAGAGTTAAGTGATTGAGAGTCTTTAAGTTAGGTGCCCTCTTACACGCAAAAAATTACAGAAGTCAGGATGAGGAGATGAGTAAGAAGTTTGGGGACGAGGAGTTACACCAAAATAAAAGGAAAATTCTTATGTACTCTTAAGTGAAATAAAATATTTATTTTATTTTATTTATTGATTGATAAATTAATTATTATATAATAAATATAAGTGAAGTGGAAGATAATAATAGTCAACAAAATTTATATGTCACTTAATATAAATTAAATAAATAATTTTTTTTATCTTCAATATACCTAAATATTCTTAAAAATAAAATATGTAGATGAGTTAGTTGACTTTAAGAACTATACGGACATCCATAGCCCAGAGCCGGCCACTAAGGCGTAAGGACATCTTGGCTGTGGTTTGTTGTTCTAAGTTTGCAGTGTCATTCAGTACATATTTAATATTTTTTGTTTGTTCTTGCTAGTATTAATTAAATTTTCAATCATATATAATACTTTAGTCATAGATCTTTATCACATAATCATATATATTAATGAAATTAAATTAGTATTTTAAATTATATAATTATTTTATAATTATTATTAATTCAATTGATTTGAATAAAAAATATTTATATAATTTAAGTCTTAAAATAAAGATTTTTTATTATGATAAAAAGCATTAACATTTTAAGTTAATATTAATAAATTTTATTACACATACGTCTCTAAACTCTACATCTTGAGAGATTAGTTATTACCTCTAATGATAGATTTTCTTGTTTAACTAAAAAAATTTCATTACACTACAACCACCCATTCAATTCTTTTTAATTTCTAATAAATGCATTTAAAAATTTTATAAGATCATTACAATTTTTGCTAAATATATATATATAGTAAAATTCACTCCATTTCACATTTAATGCTTACACTACTATTAGTGCATGCTTATCTATATTTTGTAATTAAATTATTTATTTCCAAGTATTAGATGATTCTCAAATAATATAATGTATAGTTTAAACACTCTAATTTGTGATACTTTAGTTCTATATGTAAAGATTTTTATTTTTAAAATTAAATAGATGAAACTTTATATAGTATATTTTTTTATTGATATATTAACTCATGATAATATAATTTTTCTTAATCTTAATTTTTAGATTTAATCCACTTAAATAAAAAAAAATTTATATATATATATGTGTGCGTGTGTAAAATTAACCACAACCTATAGTTAAATTTATTAAAAAAACTTTACAACGTTATAACTTTTTTTTATAGATATGTTATACATATTTTATAAACCTTAAACTTTAAACCAAAGATTTTTAAAGTGTATTTATAAAAAAAATGTATTATATTTATATTATACAATTTGTAATGTTATCTTTTGCATATATAGGGACAATTCAATGGTCAATAATTATTTTTTAGAAATAAAATCTATTTAGTTTACACAATATATATAATTTTTGCAAATAATAAATATAAGTATGTTAACGTTTAAAATTTATTCTTTCACTTAATTGATATCATGTTTAAATGATTTATATTCTTATATGAATTATGTTATTTAATTTAACCTTCTTTTGTGTAATTAATAATACTTTCATTTATTTTATTTAAATAATATATGTGTATATAAAAAATAGACCTATTATACAATTAGAACACAAAAGCTAGCAAGCGAATGTTTGTACTAAACCTTTTATTTTATAAAATTATTAAATAATTTTACAATTAAATGTGTCATAATAAAACTTAACTTATTAATTTATATTATTTTTCTTCAACCCAAAAAATTAGTCATTATAATTTTTGAATTAACCACAAATAGCAATGCGTACACTAATAACTATTTTTTAACTAAATTTTCCCAATTTTTTATGTCAAAATTAAATGAGACTTTTTAGTCGTTTTAGAAAATTAAAAGCATTCACATAACTTCAATTATCAAATATTTTGAGGTCTATAATTTATGACCTACAGTAATTTATTAATTTTAAAATTGAAATGCAATAAATTACCTTCATAATGATTAAATTTAAAGTAGAATTTTATTTGCTTTCAATGATTGTTGTAATGGTAAAAATTATTAGATGCTCAAACAAGGGACACAATAGACATGAGTAGAATCAATGCAATAATTAACCCATGATCATCGTTTGTTTTGATGCTTGAAATCTAAAACCGTTATTTGCGAAAATTCATACAAGAATGTTGAGAACTAGAAATTCCTACCATTTGTCAAGTTTTGAGTTCAAGATTATTTTTAAGGTGTTCTCTTTTTCTCTTTTTGAGTTTCTATCTTTTTAATTAAACTAATACTTACAGGAAGACAATTGCATCAAAGAACAATAACTCTTTCATTCATAAGTTTTTTGGCCTTACTTGGACTTAAAATTTTAAAGCTCCATATTTCACACTCCTAACTAGGTACTTTCTCAAGATCTTTCTCTTCACAATCTTGGAGATCATGATATGTTATTTCTTTAATTTTGATATTGTTTAGAAGTCAAATTGTAATTATTGAATACATTACTTCAACATTTTCGTGTCTTAATTGACCCAAAAATATATTAATTAAATAGAGGAAAAAATT
>JAMLFY010000301.1:0-42997 GCA_030441495.1 Dalbergia oliveri | reverse complement strand
TTTTCATTGATCCACGCGTGCCGCCTGTTCGATCGGCGCCGCACACAAAGCCGCACCAACTCCCTTGAGGTCGGAACCCGCCTTCCGCCGCATCTCACCCTCTCAGGCCACCTCACCTAACGGGCATCAGGTGACGCGCAACCTACCAACATCCCTTTCAGATCCACCCTTCATAGCTTCCGAACCAAACATCATCATCAGAGAACCTTGTCTCGTGCCGCCCCCGCGTGATCCCCAGCGCACCGCGACCTTCCTCCAAGCTGGCTAGCGTGCATGCCAGCCACACCACGAGCTCAACGACCGGGCCTTGCTTCGTCCCTCTTCGCGATCCGGCCACCATCTCTCTCTCCCGTTCATTTCTCTCTCAGTTTTCTTCTAGTTCTTATGTGTGTGTGTGATAGTGAAAGAGTGTTTTAGGTGAGAGAGTTTGTGTATGAATGTGTGTGTGTGTCATCCGTATGGGTTGTATGGGTGAGGGTGAGTTTGGTTTAGGAGTGTGTGAGTGTATTATTGTTAGTGAGTAGGAGTGTTGGTATGTGCGTGTGTAAAAAAGATAGAGAGAGCTATGTATTAGTGTATGTGAGTCTAATTAGGGAGCGTTGTTTGTTAATATTATTATTATTATTTTGGTTAAACTTGTTTTTATTTTATTGGATAGAAATTGGGTTTGGGTTTATTTATATGATTGGTGTTTATTTTATTTTTAGTTTGGAATTTGTTTGGTTGGAGTTTGAGTTATCGTGTTTGGTTCAAAATAAATACTTGAATACCTTAATTTATTAAAAGAAAAGAATTTTAAATATGTTTTCCTAGCAATTATTTTAAATTATTTGAGTAGGGATTGAATAAATCGGTTTAAAGAAGTGATCTAACTATTTGCTTTGATGTGTAGTGAATTTTGTATTAAAAGCCTTTAAAAATAAAAAATGATAAAAAGAAAATAGTGATTAGGACCTTCATTTTTAGTTTATTTATTTTATACGTTTATGTGTTACTTAAGTTAATTGTATAATTGTGTTTATGAATTAATTTTATTTTTTAAGTTTAATTCTCTTACATGCTTATGTATTTTGTTCAAATTAATTGTGTATTTATGAATTAACTTTATCAGTTCGTTAAAGTTAGAATTTTGTTTTTTTCTAAAAAGGTTTTATTAATCTTGGGATTAAAATAAATACTTGGATATTTTGTTTTACTAAAAAGGGTATTTGAGTTAATTGGTAAAATTGTGATTTTAAATAGGAAAACTAAGCCGTGACGCTTGTTAATCCTATGCTTCGGAATATTTTAGTTGTGACAACTTGATATTTTGAAGTCCTTTTTAAAAATAAAATTATTCAACTCATAAAATAGTTAAACAGAACTACGTGACTTGGATTTCCCATTGCAGAGGATACGTAGGAGAGCGATTCAATCCTGTCAAGTCAAAATCTAATATTTATAATTTTTGTCTTAATTGTAAATTTTTCATGAGTTTTTTTTTATGAGATATTTTATTTCATTGAATTTTCATTTCTTTAGGAAATATTTTATTTCAAATAAAAAGTTAATTTAGGGACGGCTTTAACTTGATATTTTGGACATTGAGTTGTGGCTTGATGTTCCAAATTTCCTTTAAAAGCATGTTCTCTTTTATATTTTATTTTATTTTTATAAAAAATATCAAAATAAATTTTTATCTTATTTGTAAATATTTATAATTCATAAGAAATTTTCATTTTCATATATTTAGTTTAAATTTGTTACTTATTTGTGAAATATGGTATTTTGAATAAAAATGTTAATTTAACCGTACGGTTTGTTAACACATATTTTGAACACAATTGTGCTTGGTGTGCCTCAATTTATTTTTTAATTTTGTTGTAAAAATATAAAAAATGAATATTTTGAAAGGTTATTAATAGTTTGCAAATCAATTAAGGTACCGTTAAGGACGGGTGTATTAGGGTGCGTAGGATTAAATCCCTACCTTTCCTATGCATAACTGACTCCAATTAAATCCTTCAAAGACAAATTTTTAAACAAAACGGGTTTTTCCATGTTTTGCCAATTAAATAAACTGGTCAACTCCAATTTTAACAAATAATTTTTGGGTAAGAGCGATCAGTTGACAATTGGGGTTTTGGAATTCTTGATCAAAACGATGGAAATACTATCATACTATGTGCCCAAGTTTGCCATAAAGTTGGCACTGAGAGCTATTGCTATTTTGCCAAAATGATCTACCACCCCTGTTGGATCTTCCTCTTGCCCGGCCTCAACTGA
Organism: Dalbergia oliveri; assembly: GCA_030441495.1. Lineage (NCBI taxonomy): Eukaryota > Viridiplantae > Streptophyta > Magnoliopsida > Fabales > Fabaceae > Dalbergia > Dalbergia oliveri. The sequence continues at coordinate 40,732 of JAMLFY010000301.1, read as the reverse complement.
AACCTTCTCGATTGCCATTTCTATTTCTTGAGCTTTGCACTATCATTTGCGCCACGTGAGCTTGCAAGATTGAGCTATCATCTTTCTTGAAACGCTTAATAAGATCTTCTTGCGCCATTAATAGTGCCTCCAATTCCTCTACTGACAATGAATCAGGGCGTGACAAAACTGTAGTGATCAATACACTGTAGTCTTCATTGAGACCATCAAGAATCACATCTATGTGTTCTTCAGTTGAAAGTGGAACTCCAACCAGTGCAAGCGAATCAACTAGCTTCTTGATCCTGAGCAGGTAGTCAATGGCGCTATCTCCTTGTTTCTTGATTGCTTTGAGTTGTGTTTTCAGCTACTTCACTCTGGCTCTAGTTTTGGAAGCAAAGTGCATCTCAACTCTATTTCAAACTTGATAGCCATAGTCACATCCCTCCATGCAATTGGTGAATGAACTTTCCATGGAATCTAATAGCCATGCAGTTAGGTGATTGTCTTGCAGCTCCCATTCCATGAATTCCTGGGTTTCATTGCCTAGAATTCATCTTCTTGAGTGGCATATCTGCGAGGGACTTTATGCTTGTCCAAATGATCTTTGAGTTTGTTTGCTTTGATAGAGAAAAGAACTTGATGTCTCCATGTGACGAAATTATCCTCATCGAGCTTGGTGGCCAAAGGATTTGAGAAGGTTTTGGGTGCATCCATTGTTGGCAGTGCAACCATTGCGAAAGGTGTAGTGAGCTCAGGTTCCCTTGGATCCTAGAGCTCTGATACCATATTAGGTATCAGTCTCCAGAATTAAAGGCAGAAGAGTGCTTAGAGAAAGAGAGGAGAGTTTCAGAATTGTGTATTTTGTGAATTTTCATTAAATAAATGGGAAAGTACATGGAGCAGAATTTATACAAATGGATTAAGGCTAATAGACTCTAACAAATCTGATCTAACAAAGCTAACTAACTCAACTAATTGAGATTAGTTATAACAACTTTTCAGCTTGTGCTTATCACCTATCATCCCCCTCAAACTCATGGGTGAGATAGCTAGAACCCTGAGTTTGCTTCAGAATTTCTCAAATAAGGCAGTAGATAGTGGCTTCTGCTTTAACTTACTCAATGCATCAACCTTACCATTACGATGAAATAAACACAATAATGGGGCTCCTCACTTGGAACTCACCATCATCCCAAACCAAAGAAGCAGAGGCTGCAAATTCTTCCAATGTTCCATCAATAGTGAGCACAAATGTTTGCTTTTGGCCAGTTGAAGTGAACAACAAAACACTCGGGTTCACTTGAATTTTCAATCCTTGAGGAGCAGTCACAATGGCTTTATATGTGGACGTTGGTGACCCAACATTTGTCACGGTCCTATTAAAACTGCCACTAAAATTGGCATTGAAGGGTGTGGCTTGAAGAGCAAATGAAGGATAGTTTAGATCCCTTGCTGTTCCATAAGCTGTTTCAGAACAGCTACTATTGTCCCCAGTGAGGAGTTGTAAAGTCCTTGGAGTATAGCCCTGCCCGCATAAGAACCTTACATAGTCAATTTCACTAGCATCATACACCAAACCGGGATTCACAGCCTTGGAAGGATCAATTTGGCCTGCTCCATATCCGAATTCTGCATCACGATTAATCTTGGGACTAAGCTGTTTAGCTGCAAGGTGAATAGAGAAAAAGAAAGTGTTAGAGATAAAATTGTGTTAGTTAGATAGCTAGGAATTAGTTAGTAGTTGGTTACCTCATAAGTCTATATAAGGCTCATACTACTTGTAATACATTACCTTTTCTCATTCTATTAAATTCTATCATTTTAGTTCTCTCAATTCTGTCAATTATTTCCATCTCTTTCTCTGTCAATTATTTCCATCTCTTTCTCTGTTACCATGCATGGATTTCAACAGAAAATTATTAATTAACTAAAAGTTTGACATCTAATACTAGTTAAAATGTGCCATTTCTTATTTGTCATTTCATTTGTGTTAATTACCTGTCGTCATTAGAGCTGAACGAATAGCAGCAGGAGACCATGTTGGATGAAATGATTTCACATATGCTGCTGCCCCAGCAACATGTGGGCAAGACATTGACGTTCCAGATATGATATTGAACTGTAATTTTCTTTTGTCACCGTCAACAAAGGTAGGAGGGGAAGCTGGGGACCATGCAGCTAGAATGGAAACTCCGGGTGCCACTAAATCAGGCTACAATATGGTATAAGAATAACATAAAAAAGGAAGTTATTATAGAGAGAATCTCCTGGTAAAAGCGACAAACTTAAGAAATATATAGTGTTATTTATACACTACTTTATTACTCAGTGCACAATATTTTTATGAAAAATGCTAGATATCTAGAATTTTTTCCAAAAAATAAGTGACAAAAGACATTACATAAATAATAACTCTTGGATGAATAAGTGGATTCTATTACTACATTTAATTCAACCACCATTATATATTCTATAAAAAATTCTGGTTTTTTTTTTTTACTTTGGTTGTACAATATGCCTCTATTTTTCTCCCAACATACAGACACTATTTTTATTTTCCAAACTAGATAAAGTGTGAAAAGGGTGTAATAATTATGGTGCACGTGTAAATAACGTAGTTCAATTTTTAAGTTATTTCCCGTTGATGCGTGAATCATTACCAAAAAAAAGCTATTTCACAGAGGAGTTAAGGTACCTTGAGAATTTCAGGTGTAACGAGGCTAGGACCCCTCGAGGAGAAAGAGGCCACCTCAGGCGCCAAAGTATTATTTAAATCATCAGTACTCTTAAATATGGTTGCAGCTGGAGTCCTGCAAATTGTTTCAAGCAATCTAGTCTAAAAAAGTATTGGGAATTAATTTATTGTAAATTATATGTTTTTCAGTGTTGTGTTATTTAACTTATTTGCCTTGAATGTATTGATTCATCCATTATTTACAATTAAAAATAATTATAAATTATTTAAAATAAAAAACTCATCATTTTAATAATAAATGATTAATGTGTTAACACGATATGCACGATATCCAGGTAAAATCACTGCCCAAGATATTTGTCATTCAGTTGATACCTTGTAGAGTTAACGTAGTCAAATACAAAGGCTCCATCCTGCAAGTCAAGGTAGGATCCAGGCAACGGTACAGAGGGAGCACCATCTCTGTAGAATTGACCTTGTGTCAGGACCCCAATAGCTTTAGCATAAAGGGGGCCAATGGCATCGCTTCCCCAATCACAAAGAACAATTTTACCTTCAGTTAAATTTTGATTCAATGTACCGTTATCACAAAACCTGCATTTTGGGAACATTTTCATTATTATTCTCTTTGGCGTCTAAAATTGAAAATTGAATTAAAGGTTGAATTAAAATTGGATGCCCAAATTTAAATTTTTATATTTGAATTATAGAATTAAAATTATAATTCCACAATTCAATTATATAAAATTTAAAAATAATTAAAATGAATCAATATTCTTAATTCTAACATATGTCCTATGAATTATTAATTCCAAAATATATAAAATATCTCTCTCATCATTAAAGTGTATATAATTTTTGCTCTTTCTCCTCATTTTTCAACATTGATGTTATAATTCTTTAGTAAAAGCAAACATAAAATTTAATATTTTAAATCAATTCCTATTCTTAAAAAATTGCAAATAGAATTAAAATTTTATATTATTATAATTTCAATTCCCACCTTCAATTCAACATTTTTTGGAATATTTTCCAATGACACTTCGAAACACAAGGGACTAGTCCTTGATATTTGTTTGGTCATAATATTATTCTATACATCTTTAGTATCTAAGAGGACATCAAGGCCACTTTACCTGGATATAGATCCAGCTACGCCTTTACCGGGTGCATCTCCACCATAGATTATAGGATACAATTTTCCCTTCAAGTCAAATGTATTTATTGAGGTTCCCTGAAGAGATTAACATTATTACTGATGTTACAATTGTATTTTATATATGATGAGAACTATTTTAAGTGAATATCACATAACATAGCAAAATAAAAACGGATTTAGCTTAGCGTGTGTTCTACAAATGAGACCATGATGCAACGAAATGGTAAGTTTAGAAGCCAAAATTAATATTAAATGAAATTATGGACCTAGATCTTGTATTATTTCGTGACTCATTAATCACTTTTTATCATATGGAAGATCAATTATATATATTTAGTTAATAATTATTTTAAAATTTTAAATACTGTCAAATGTCAATCTTTCAAGTGATAAGAAATTATTGATAAGACATCAAAGATGAAATGATTTAAGAATAGATAATTTTCTTTTAGAAAAGGAAACATGTCCGGGCATATAGGATAGAGAGGAGGAACTTTACCTCATAGGTTCTGTTGTTACCTAATGCAACCTTGGTAACAAAATTCCTATCTATGGTGCTAGCTCCCACAGAAATTAACCAAGGTGCAAAATTTAATACGGATGAAAGTTCAGGACCTGAGTTCCCCGCTGAAGCTGCTGTCAGTACTCCATTTCTCATTGCATGAAATGCACCAATGGATATGACACTTTTAAAATAGTATTTATCAATTCCACCAAGCGAAACTGATATTACGTCAACCCCATCTGCAATTGCATCATCAAATGCAGCAAGTATGTCTGCACCATAACAGTCATCAATCCAACACACTTTATAGACAGCAATGCGTGCTGATACAGCGCCTCCTCTTGCTGTTCCTTGTGCAAGGCCTAACATGCTTGCATTGCTAACTGGGTTCCCAGCTGCTGTAGATGCTGTATGAGTCCCATGACCATATGTGTCTCTTGGCGATTTTATATCTCCATCCATTAATGATCCATCACTATCGGCTCTGTAATACTTAGCCCCAATGATTTTACTGCAAGAACATAGTAACATTTGTTAAAAGCAATGTACTCTTTGTCTGCCTTTATGAGCAGCTTGAAAGTCTTTCATTTCATGTGTACTAGACTACTTGTACATAACATACTTATTGCAAGTGAAATTAATTGTTTGGCATGTGCCTTTCCATTTACTCGGTGGTGGACCATATCCTATATCATTGAAGCTGTCAGATTCCGGCCAAATTCCAGTGTCAATTACTCCAATGATAACATCACTTTCGTTTGCTGCTCTTTCCACTTGTAACGGAAAGCCAATAAAATCCCAAGACCTTGTTGTGTGGAGTTTATGCTTTTCATTAGGAAAGACAGAGATCACTCCATCAAGTCCTGCATTAAGAATTTTATTGTTAGCAAATTGTATGTCCTAATGATGACAAAGGGCAGTTTTTTTTTTCTTTTTCTTTTTTTGAGCTTTACCGGCCATTCTTTCGGCTTCTTCCTCTGTTAGCTTCACAACAAAGCCACCGAAACTACGTTTGTAGTGGTGCGGTACCGACTTGGGCTCACCATTGCTGAAATTGTGCAAATAAATCAAGAAAGCTTTACCGGTTTTTCTTTTTTTGAGAATTAATAACTGTTAGACTATCAAAGAAAATAGCAACAGGCACATCAAAAGTACGGGAACAACAGAAAATGACAAGGCTATCTAGCCAGTTAGTCTTGTTCCATTTAAGCAAAAGTAAAGTAAGGCATTGATCCTCATCCAATCATAGATTGGACCAAACCCTTTTTGTTTTTGTTTTTGTTTTTTGTCAAGACTGAAAACTTCGAACTACGAAATATGATTTGCATGTGATGACGTGAAAAGAAGAAAAGAAATATGATTTGAATCCAAACAAATGCGAGACATGCTAAGAGCCAAGTTCGTCCCATGAATGCTCAAAGCCTAGACACTATTCCGAAGCCCATATGCTATTCCAACCTAAACACAAACAATATTTTGTCCTCAGACCAAATTAAAACAAAAAACAATATTTTGTGAATAATACCTCAATACATGAGATGGATGCAGCAGTAAGGTAAATTCTTTCGTTAAATCATTATTCATTTAAAATAATTTTTTTATCTAGAAATAATTGTTCATTTTAAAAATTTAAGTACTATTAATTATTTGTTTTCAATAATACTCCTATTAAATACTATCAAAAGAAGAAAAAGATATAATGGATGAGGAAAGAGAAAATTAAACTATTAAAAAAAAATAAGAACAATTTAGTAGATTATTTTAACTTTTGATAACTTTAATATTTTTTTAATTATTTTCTTAATTTCAGTGTGTATTTAAAATTAAGCAATTATTCAAGGACGGATTGAGATATCTTGATATATTGAATTAGTTGCTTGCCTTCCTCAAAAAGATTTTAAAAATGATTGAAGTTTTTATTCTATTTCAAACACGGCCACTAATATGGACATAAGGCTAAATTATTTCGTTTCTATTAGATAAATTATATCCTACTTTCTTCTAAATAAAATTGCTATTAATATTATTGTACAAAATAAAAATAGAAACATATGCTTAGATATGTATTTTTTCGCTGCTATGTATTGATATAATAGTAGAACCAACATTTGAACTTGCACATTTTCTTTTTAAATTTCAGCATCCACTAAACTTCCGACTCTCCTTTACCTTTTTATGGTCAACCCTCGAACTCTTCTTTATTAGAGAGGCTCTTTAACACTATAGTGTCTTTTTTGTTTACAATTTTTTGGCCCGTTTGTTGCTGTGAAATTAATCTTGCTTCTCTCACAAAGTGCACTTAATGGAAGCGACCTACACTCAACTGAGTAATTTCTACCTTTTTGAACTGGCCAACCACCAAATTCAAAATTTGTAATGTTGAAAATTTCTCATTTTGATGGCATGGTATTGTATTACCTGTTTGTAACTTCTTGTATCATGCTTGTATAAAGGGTCAATGAAGAAGCTTCATCTTTCATGTTATTGCCCGTGTAGACAATATAAGTCTGCATTCAGGACATAACTAATTATCAAAAGCAAGATAAATGCTCCTCTCCATAGCTGAAGAAATAATAATAATAAAACAACTTGAACCTTTGGAATTAAACAACCAAGAGAAAAACAATGGGGAGGAAGGGCCATATTAATAGCAAAGTATATAATCTGGTTAATAAAAGAGAGATGAAGACTTTACAAAAAAAAAAAAAAGAGTTGAAGACATATTTACTTGCCTTGAGGTCATTTTGGGGATTTGACTGACATATCAGAAGAAGTGAGGCAAAGCTAAGGACAAGAAGCAAAAGAGCAGAGGATCTACTATCCATAGTCTGGTGAGTAAGGACTATGCAATTCAGTGGTGGTGTGCCGTGGTATTTATATATACAACACGCGCGCCCGTTTTAGCCCAAGCATCCCTTCCTTTATCATTTTGGGAGGATGCATTTCTCTCAGCCACCTATATAATAAACCTTCTCCCATCCCCTGTCACAAAATTCCAATTCCCTTTTGAAATGATATTTATTTCTTTTACATATAATTTTTATTTAATTTTTAAATAAGATTAAAAATTACTCAGACATATATTTTTCATATAAAACTACTATTGAATATTTGTCACCTTTGATATAATAGTCTAGCTCCGCCCCTGTCAAAACTTGTTGTAAAGTGGTTTGTTTGGATAGGGTAAAATTGGTTGTTGGATATTTTATGAAATAATCTGCTCTAAAATTGTCAAAGTTAGAGTAAAATTTTAAGAATGAAAGTACTCATTGGTGTTGCCAGCAATTCCTGTTCTTCCGCCCTAGGATTAATTTATAATAATATTAAGGAATGAGTTATTCAATTGCTCTTAAGAAAATCGCAATATCAAGAAATTGAACCATAATTATTAATTTAAGTAATTCGACCACAATTGACTTATTTGGATTAAGAATTGCATTAAAATCAACTAGCTTCCAACACATGTCTCTCAAATTATTTTAACTTTTAGCATTTATTTTTACTCTTGATCAATTCTTGTATTTTGTGTTGCCCAAATAATATTCGTTTCATATGAACTAATATTTGGTCAAACCTATTCTTAGATGACATTCATACTTTTCTTTTATTACTTTTAATTTGATATATTTGCCACAACAAATTACGTACCTTTTCATAAGCACTAGATGAATCTAGATATACCTGACTCTGAACCAAGGTGAACTTTTCCTTGACCTAAATTTAATCTTAAAAAAAAAAAAAATCCAACCACATGCATGACTCATTTGCTTCTAAGAATATAATCTTCCATTCTTCCCACATTGAAATCCCACCAATAATTAAATAAACCATACGCGTATTAAGTTATGAAAGGTTCAAACAGAAAAGTCTAAAGTTAAAGGAAAGACCGATCACTGCACCCTGCTAGCCCTTGGAAGCTAGCACTGCATTGAATCCTGGAATTTACCATGATGCACTTTATTTTCGGACAATGAAAATGCTAGGTGGCCACAACTTTTATTAGAGTTTATTAATGACGTGAGAAATTTATAATTCTTTATATGAGTTACTAAGTTTTACTAGTTTTTTTTTTGAAATTTCTTGCGATTTATTCTAGCTAGCTGCATGTGCAACTACAAAGCATAAGGGAAAGAAAGCCAATAATTTGGACGGCAGTCGCATGGAAATGGAATGTTCAGTTTGTTGCCCAATGGGGTTGTAACAAATATTAGAGAATTATGATTTGGACTCACTTAACATTTTGACATTATGCCAACTTACTTTTTATCCAATATTTGAGAGAGGATTAGAGATTAAATAAATTAGAATTGGATTGGATAAATCCATCCAAATCTAAGCAAGTGATTGAACCAATGAAAATACACTTGTTTCAAGGGTACCAACCACTCATTTTTCAGGATTTTTTATCCATTTAAAATGAAAAAAAATCATTAATTATAAAAATAAACGAAAAAAAAAATTATTCACGGATATGAAGGAAGATAAAGAAGATAAACTAGTTTGGTGGCTGGGAATAGGTAGCTTCCGTGATTGGTCGCTAGGAAGATAAGGAAGACCATGTTCAGGTAGAGTTGACTTTGCTACGAGAAGTTTGCCTCGCGACCTTAACTGTTAACATCCTTGCTAATCGAATAGTTGTTTTTGTAGGGTCCATGTTTAAGTGAAGGTCTCAATTTTATTTAACTATTATGTATGCGTGTATTTTCGTAGGTTTTTTTTTTTTAATTTCTCTGGTATTTTTATTATATTTTTTAGTGTACATGGAAATCTTGATAAAACATATAAGGGATGCAGATAAAATTTTACCCTTTATTTTAAATACTATTAATATTTTTTCACAAAATATTTTATAGAGTAATTTACCATTTTTCTGTTAATTATTTGAGTTAAATTTTATAAAATAGCTTAATAAAAATTTATCAAAGAAATAAATCTTGATTAATAAATTTATAAGAAAATGAATAATTTTATTATATATACAAATATTCGTGAATATCATATTTAACTATAAAATTATGAGTATGTATATATGTGTTATATAAGTACATATAAAAACATATAGTAACAAAAGGTAGAAGATAGAAGAACATGGAAAAAAAAAAAAGGCAAAGTCATGAAAGACTTAGGCTATGATTGGGAGTTTTGAAGGTGATAGAAGAGAATGGCTAATAATAGAATAGAAGAGAAATGTGAGAGGAAGTGAAAGAAGCCATGTCACTTTCCTGATTAAAAGCGCTTTCATTCTCTTTTGACTCCTATTTTGAGGATAAAAAATACTTAGTTTTGAATAGCAAGGGAAAGACACATTGTCCTTAATAGTCATATCACTCGCTCCCTAAAATTATTTTAAACAATGGTCATGTAACTTTAGCCTTATCACTCCTTGCCACTCCCCTATTTATTCTACTAATCATAGTCTTAGGTAAGTCCTTGGAAAAAGAAAAGGAAACCTATGGACTCAAAGTCAATTAAAGGAGCCAAAGAAATAATAAATAAGAACAAAAATCAAATAATAATCTAATAGTTAGAGAATATATAATAATTCTTTAAAGAAAGATAGTATATATGTTATTAGTTACAATCAAAAGGATATTAAAAATATAACATATAAAGTAGAATTAATATTTAACGCAGTGTTGTGTTATATTAACAAAATAATAAATTTTACAGAAAATATAATACTTAATGTACACGTGTTCGTAGAGACAGTTTAGTACGACTTCAAGGTCCCTATCATGGTGTTGCCCATGGCATCATCAAGGGGCTAGGCTGGCATAGTTTGGGTACTCTGCAACGCTATAGCGGTCCGTGTGATCAGTCGATGGCACTTGGGTGCCTTGACGTATAACGGTTTATAGCGGTGCCCTCAATGCGTGACCAGGATAAAATAATGAGTTTTGATTAATGATACCCTCACATTATATATACCCCCAAACTCAATTCTCTACCCTCATTTCCGAACCCTAGCAGCTTTCCCCTTCCTTCCTACCCCTTTACTTTCATCATCTTCCAATCTTAGCTCACTTAAGCTCCAAGGTAAATATTTATCCATGTTTTATGTTAGATTTCTCTCCTCCGTTCGATGTCCTAGAGAGTTTGGGTGTTATGGGTTCTCATTGTTGTCAAGTAAAGGTGTCCTCCAATATTGTTAGAGTTGTTTTAGAGTTATCTAGATATTATTAAGATATTAGTCATGAGTCTATGTTGTCTTATGATAGTTGTTGTGTCATTCAAGCTTTCAAGGTCCAATTGGTGGTGCCTACATACCCCGACCCCAACAGGTCTGGCTTAAACTCATGACCTTATTTTGTAGTCATTATTATGAGTATGTTTATGCATGATGATTCCTAAACATGAATTTAGAGATGAAGTATGATTAGAGATATGATTTGCAAGTTATGGCAAGCTAGCAAAGATTTTGTTTTTGTATATAGCATGAAAGAAATGTGTCTTAGAAAACCATGAGACCATGATTAGACTGTTGCATGCCACGAAAAATGTTTTATAGGTTTTTGAAGAGATTCATTGAAAAATATATGATTTAGCCAGTTCACTAAAGTTGTTGAACATGTGTTAATGGATTATTAATAGTCCTATGTTTTCAAGGCTTGAGATTTCAGAATATGCTTTTTTAGTACCAATTAAGTCAAGTTATTTTGGAAAATTTTGGACAGAGTATGATTTGGCTTTTGAGCACATATTTTATTATGGTTTCAGAGTTTTCATGATTATGAACCACAGGATTTGAACTATGATATTAGAGATATCAAGTATATGAATAAATATGTTAGCTTCATATATGAATTTAGAACTTCAGCTTTATGGTACAAGGAAGTATGAAATTCAGGATGATTCATAGCAATTGCCAAATACATACTCCGTAGGCTTGAAATCGAAATGCCTTAAGCTTGGTGATCCCTTTGGGCATGATTCACAGCCACGATTATGCTAAAGTCTGGCTTTTAGAATTATATGAACCCAGAGCTCCCAAAGTACTATGTTTTATATAATATAGCTTTCGAACTTAGAAAGTAGAGCCTAGCATAGAGTTTAGAGAAAATAATTAGTTTTTGGATTTAAAGACTAAACGGAGCTATAGAGAAACAAACAATGAGTTAACGCTTAAACTGATCGTTAACCTTGGTACCAAGTTGTCCTTAGGGGCAATTTCACAAAGCATATATAGAACCTAGTTATGTGTCAATTTGGGTTCTTAAAGAACCATAGTAGAGAAATTATTATGTCACTTAGTGTGCATAACCAGATATATTTTTTTTTTATTAAAGTACTGGCATTTATATTTAAGAAAAATGTTGATTGTGAAATTAATATCTATGTAAATATGAAATGTTTTAGAGCATGTCTTATGATTTCAGGATTGAATAGGAATTTAGAAATGCTTGTTTATGAATCTATGGCATGAAAAGTGTTTTCCTAGCTAGCTATGCATGTAAATATCAAATGGTTTATGATTACTGCATGTATATTGCATTATGTGTATTCCTTAGTTGTCCCATGTGGTTGATGAGTAAGAATCCACTCACCAGAGTCATTGACTCACCCTCTACCTTCCCCTTCACATTGTAGGTACAAATATAGTCCAGTCATCGATCCTGGAGCTGGAGCTTATCCCAGGAGTGAGCCTTATTTTGAAGTAAGATTTAGTTTAGGTGCATGTTAGTATTAGAATGCTTCAGGAGATAGCAGACAAGATCTAGGCCACATATGTATTTTAAGATATAGTAGTTATTTTCAAAGTTTATATATTTTGCTTCATATTTTTAGAGTTTAAATATGTATTTGGAATGCAGGCTATGGTTAAAAGGCTTATGTAATGAGCTAGAGATGCATTTATGACTTAACCTTCAAGTCTTAAACGATTTTAGAAAGCTTGGTTATGAAATTATTATTTATGATAATATTGTTTTGGAGAAGAGATTTATATTAGAGATAAATCAATGTTTTATAAATAGTTTTCATGATTTATATTTGAGATGGAATTATGATTTAAAAGTTTCATGCTTAAATTATGCATATAGAGAGACTTAGAGGTCACGAGACTTACGTGGAGATGAGATTTTTAAGTGTCGGTCATGTTTCCAAGTTAGGTCATGACAAAAAATCTAATTATATAATTATTATTAACAACAAGCATAAATTGAGAAATAATAATAATAATAATAATATTAATAACAACAACAACAACAACAACAATAATAATACATGTAATATAGATGATATATTGGATACATAATAGACTAAATAATAGATGTGTGGATAGGAAAATGGCTTAGGATCGATGACGTGAATGAAAGGGAGCATGCATTAGTCAATAATTCTTTGAAAAAAATTGTTAGAAAATAACTAGGAGGTTGCATGGTAAAATGCTTAAGGAGTTTATAGTAAGCACATGCAACATATGATACTGGCTAAGGAGTCTATAAATATGAGAAATGGGTGAGTCACTTTTACCATAGAAAGCAAATTCAAAGAAAGTTTAGTAAAGAAGTGCGGGTGAAACTAATAAGAAAAGAAAGAAAGGGAAGAGAGAGAAAGAAGGAGGGAGAGAGGGAGAATAAAAAAAGTGAGTGACCATAGAGAAGAATCATGGAAAAATTGATACTAATAAAATAATGTCATCTCTATAATAATTTTGAAGGTAGGCAATGAATCTATCCTTGAACTGAAAATTATGGCTATATCTAGTTATTATTAGCTATCTTCTATATTGTTTATTTATCTTAAAATCATTCAATTTTACTTTACGTTCTTTATATTTATGATGCCCATTATTTACTTTGAGTCACTATATTATTCCTTTACCTTAAGGTACTCAATTATCTATTAATCACTTTATTTTATTATTCTTTTATATTGTTCTTTATTATTAATTATTTCAAGTTATTTCTATATTAATGATATATATTATTTTGAGTTGTCAATATTTTTAGTAATTTTTGTAAGGGGCCAATATTAAATGGGAAAAACAGGGGAGGACGCGAATAGACAAACAGAAGCCATCTTGGCAATTGAGGAGAAGTATCACCATAATGCAAATCAAATATCTGAGTGTACCCTTTGGCAACAAGACGGGCCTTAAGACGATTAATTTGGCTATCAAGACCCACTTTAACCGTAAAAATCCATCGACAAGCAACCACAATTTGCCCTGGAGGAGATACAATTCCCAGGTATCACCACCCTGAAGTGCATACATCTCATCAATCATAGCTTGTCTCCACCCAGGATGGGAGAAGGCCTCACTTGTAGTCTTAGAAATGGACACAGAAGACAAAGAAGACAGACAACAATAATGCATAGAAGATAAATGGTGATAACTCAAAGCAGGATAGTGAGGAGATGGGTTACGAGTGGAATGAATACCTTTACGATGGGCGATGGAGATGAGCGCGCGAACGGTAGGAAAGAGGCGGTGGAGGATGGGGCATTAGAGGAGAATCTACATCAGCCAAGACATGCACATGAGGAAGGATAAGGAGCAGGCTTACGACGAGAGGTGCAATGGGTGTTGAGGTGGGGCTCAATGAGCTGACGGCTTACGATGGTAGACCTGAAGGGGATGGGGCATATGCTCTAGGGATAAAGGGTGACAAAGGCATAGGGATGGTGGGAAGCTAGTTCTTGACAAGAGGTAGGTAAACTTAGATGGTGCAAAGAAAGGAATAGTGTCAAAAAAGTTAACATCTTGGAGATGAGCTAACGTGATACCCCAAGTACACGTGTCCTTAGACATGTTCCTATTGTACCAGGGTCCCCTGGACCCACTCATGTTGTTGGATTGCCTGAAATGCTTAAAAGACTCTTAAATGTAGAAATTGGTGTTACTGTCACTTATAGTGGTCACGGTGAGGTTTGGCATGTTTGGGGTTCTGGCCACGTGATAGCTGTCAGGACGCTATAGCGGTGTCCCCTAGGAATAGGATCAAAATGACGTAATTTCGCTAAATGACCCCCTTTCCCATAAAAACCCTCTCACTCGTGAAACACACTAAAAATCAGAAAACCCTCAACCCTAAACATATGTTCTCTCTTCCTCTCTCAATCTAACCCTAAATCCTTCTCTTTCAAGTTCAAAGGTAAGAGATTTATGGGTTTTTGCCTTTCCTTTCCTCCCCATTCCTTGTTCTTTGGTTTGGCTTGTTGTTAGTCTCCATTATTGTCAAGTGGGGGTGCTCCCCCAATGTTATTGGACTTAGATTAGAGTTATCTAGAGAGTATTAGAGTTTAATCTAGAGTTATGGTTGCTCTATGGCACTGTTGGTGTCATTCCAAGTTCTCCACGTCAAGTTGGTGGTGCCCACATACTCCCAACTTCAAATGGTAAGTGGGTTTAAGCTCATGGCCTTACTTTTAAGTATTATGAGTATGTTTATGAATTATGATTGTTAAATATGAAATTAGATATGAAAGTATGATTATATATATATGATTTTGCAAGTATTGCAAGCTAGACAAAGAGCATGATTTTGACAATAGCATGAAAAATGTAATTTAGAAAATCATGGGACCATGATTGATAGATTGCATGTTATGAAAATATTTTAGATGCAACTCTAAGAGATTCAATACAAGAATATGTGATTTAATAAGTTGTTATTTTATCAAATGTGCTTCAAGACTTGAGATTTCAAATATGATTTTAGAGTATCAGTTAAGATATTTTGGCAAGAATATCAAACAGAGTATGACTTAGTTTCATGAACTTGGATGTTATTATAACGTTAAGATTTTATGATTTTTAACCTTTTCATTTCAAAGTATGATATTAGAGTTATTAAATTATGAAAGATGTTAGCTTGAGAAATGAGATTTTAGAAATTTAGTTTTTATGATACTGAAGTATGAAATTCAATATGATTCATAGCAACTGCGAATACATATTTTGTAGGTTTGAATAGAAATGCCTACAAGCGGGTGATTACTTGGGTATGATTTCATAGTCAAGTTCATGCTAAAGTCAGATTGTTAGAGTTATATGAGTCCAGAGCTTTTAAAGTTTCACAAGTTTCAGATTTTAAATGATTTTATGTATATTAGAGATCTTATGATTTCAAGAATAAAGTGATTATATGATAGAGTTTTAAATCCAAAAGAGCCTAGAATAGAGTTTTAGAGAATAATTAATTTATAATCTAGAGACTAGACGGTAGCTATAGATAAACAAATAGTGAGTTAATGGCAAAATGATCGTTAACCTTGGTACTAAGTTGTCCCTAGAGGCAATCTCATATAACAGAAGTATAACCTAGTTAGGTGTCCAAATTAGATCTTGAAGGATCATAGAGTAGAACATTTTCCGTTCTTGGAGAACCATAGAGTAGAGATTCATATTTCTCTATTAGAGTACCGTTATTTATGTTTTAGAGATTGATATTTTTCAGGGAATATTTGATTTAAGAGCTGTTATGTATATGTAGAAAATGATTTCTCAGAGAGAAGAATTTAGAGATGGTTTTCTATGAATTCATAAATATAGAGATATTTTTCTATATAGATATGCAATAAATATCAAATGGTTTTTGATCATTGCATGTATATTGTAATATATATATTCTTGAATGTCCATATGGGTGATGGGTGAGAGCTCATTCACTAAGTCCGTTGACTCTCCCTCTCCTTTCCTCCTCATAGCTAGGTACAAGATGTTGTTAGCTTTGTTTGGCAAATGAAATCATTCTTAATGGTGAATTTTACTTTGAAGTAAGGATTAACTTATAGTCTTGTTAGAGTAAAGTATTCCAGGAGATGTGCAGGCAAGATTTGAGCCATGCATTATTTTCAATTATGTATTCAATTCTAGTATTAGACATAGTTATGTATATGTTTTCATTTACCAGGATCAATTGAAATTGTAGAGTTTGATTAAAGTTATGTACAAACTAGAGATGAAATTATGATTTAGTTCATAAGTTAAATTGATTTTCAAGTATGATTAAAATATTTCAAAGCTTCGTATATAAAGATTTAGAGATTTTAGATGAAGTTATGTTTTAGAATAAAAAGTATGTTATGTTATGCATATAGAGAGACTCAAAGGTTATGAGGCTTACGTGGGAATGGGATTCTCACGTGTCGGTCATGTTCCCTAGTTTGGTCGTGATAAAGTGGTATTAAGCCATAGATTTTCCTGATGGTATTGGAGCAAGTGTCTACAAGTAGCACAATGTTTATGTAAATGGAAGCACGCCTATTTGCATTAATGAAGTGCTACTTGAGGCCTTTAGAGTGGTCGAGTTATGTCTAGATTCAGTAAGAGTTTCTACCATTTCTTTGGAACTCTTGGGTCGGTCTCCTATCCATTTCCCCTTTGGTGAGCTATGCCACCTGAGAACCGTCACCACTTGGAGGAGGACCACGTGAGCCAGGACCAATTGCATATGACGCCCCAGCAAGCCGTTTCGAACCCTGCGAGAGATAATCAGTGAGCGCATCCAAGTTAGAGTGCATCAAGGAGCGCAAGCAAGAATGACTAGCTTAGATAGATAGAGGTCAGGACTTCAGGACGTTGCCAGGGCCACCCCTCTGATGCCTTCCCTTACGAGTCCTATTATTGCACAATGAAGAGGTCAACAGAGCGGCCCAGAATGGTAGAGTTCAATGTGAACCAGTTGATCACATATAGTTGTTAGACGAGCGGAAACCCCATGGAAGTTGGTGCCTACGAGGTACACCCATCTGCTATGAATGTAGTCAGAGAGCACAAGAGGAATGGTTGTCTGTTATCTCAAAGAGTTACAAGCCAAGAGATAGAGAAACTAATACCCCAAGAAAGAGAGTTCACATGAGAGTGACCTAGAGTTAGTGGGTAGAACCCCGATGAGAGCACAAATCATGCATATAGGCATAGTGTAAGATTGATATTTTTTTTTGAATGTGTTAAGATAACCAAAGTAATCTTTGATATCATGAATATCATGTATGTCGGGTCTTGGAAGATTTTAGGAATAGTGTTTTTGCATGATAAGAGTGTAGAATGCATGTGGAGCATGTTAGCAACCTGATGTAGAGTACGGGACTAGTTTTGAATGTGCATGGTAACGTTACATGATAAGAGTATGTTATGCATGCCTATGTGATAATAACATAATGAGTTGCTAGGCCAGTTTGAGCATCCATGGTGAGTGATTATGTGTGTGGATTGCACTAGAATATTTTAGCCATCTCTTGTCTTCTTTTCATGATTATAGGCATGGAAAAAATGTGCTGCAAGCTATGAAGGTTACTTTGCCACAATTAGAGTCAGCATGAATAAGTCATTAGAAGTTTTGATAAAGACATGAGTAATCGATTTTTTTCATGATAGATTAGAACTTATATGAAGGAGTAATAGGATTTCATGACTGCATGTGTAATTATAAACAAGATTAACTTGAATGTAATAAGCTTTTCATGTTAAAATAAGTTACTATGACTGTATTTGATGAAACAAGCATGTGGATGGTTAGCATGAACCTCATAGGCTAATAATTGAACTAGATAATACTTGTGCATTGTATAGCATTTAGAGCCCTGGTGAATAATTTTACATGTCCTTATGAGAATCTAAGCATGTTTTGTCATAATGACTTGAGTGAATAAATGATGTGTTTATGTTTGTTAAGCATGTGGTTTCACGCATATGCATACTCATTCTAATATGTCTTTGGAATGATGAATGAAATGATTTCCTAGGTACCCCATAACATTCAGAGATCATGTCTACGGCATCAAGCTTCTTTAAATGCTTTTTGATTATTGTGTTTTATGAGTTGATATGTGATTTGAAAACTATGTTAGTACCCTTGAAAGGAGTTTTATGAATACTTGAGGCTCTTAGCTAAAGTTTTGCAAATTATAGAGGAAATTATTTTCTTTTTGCTCAAAGAAGTTTTGTTAACCTTGCTTTACAATAATTACTTTGCTTTATGGAAGAGAGAATTTGAAAACATGTTTTACTTGAATAAGATTTAAGATATTTGGACATATGTCTCTTAGATGATTTGTTTTATGCCCGTAATGAATAGCTTGAATCAGAGTAAATGTTTTCAAAAAGTTGTGTAACATGAAAATAGAATCTCATGTGTTTGTATGATAGTTCTACTTGAGTTGGCTTTGCACGAGCATGATTAGAGTAACTTAAAGGGGATAATTTTGTATCATGAATGTAGAGATTTCATATGATGAAGTTGAGGAACTCGTATGTGTAAGATGCATACTCTTTTCCCTTAACCCATGCATGTAAGCTACATGGAAGGGATCCAAATGAAACCTTATGTTTACCTTTATGTTTAAGTTTTGGCTTGGTAACAATAGTAAGAAGTTAATAGGCAAGAAGCATGTTGTTTTGTCTCTATTGAATGAGTTGGTGTGATGTGTGAACATGATTGGATGTTTGAGTGCATGCTTTTGTGCTTGAAGGAGTTTGTGTGAAGATTAGAAAGTCTAAAGGCAAGAAGAGTGGTTCACAAGAACTGACAAGGCATGCTATTATGGTAAGACGTTTTAGAGATCTTAGAGAAGGCTATGGTTGTTTGATTGATCTATATGATGTGTGGTTAATGTGTTGCATTTATGCTTGTTAAGAGATAGACATGCGGTTGATGAGCATGGCCTTGAATGTTGAAACATGCTATTTGAGAATGATGCCTATGAAGGCCATGTTTGTTTTGCTTTTTTCTATGTGAACACATAGCACATTGTTTCCATGCATAACATGCGTGGAGAGAGTAAGAAAGTTCAAGAATCGAGGATTGGAATCCCTGGAGTATTAGTTGATATAAGGTAGAGAGAAAAAAACCAAGAGCAAGGACGCAAGTGATGTTTAGTGCCCATCTTTGAAAGCTCAAGTGCGCATGAGGGGCCAGAGCATAGATGTTCATCTAGGACTTGCACTATGGAAAGGGCTGCCCTTGGAGGAGAGCCGCCCAGTATAAGTGCCATGATAGGAGCTGTTGCGTCGCATGGGAAGGGCTGCCCTTGGAGGAGAGTTGCCCAATGTGACAATTGGGATCCTCAGCTAGAGTAATGGAATAGTGGCCTTTAGGATGGCACCCTCCCAAGATCAGCTTAAATAGTTAGAGTATCATGTTAGAGTGTTTCAAGCATTCATGCCCATTCTCGAGACCCACATGGGTTGAGTTTTTCTATCACCTTGATCTTCCAATTACACAAGTTCAGATTTAGGGACCAAATCTTTCAAGGGGGAAGCATGTGAAACCCCAGGTACACATGTCCTTAGACAAATTCCGTATTACCCAAGGTTACCCAGGACCCACCTATGTTGCCCGAATGACCCAGATGCTTAAAAGACTATTAAATACAGAAATTGGTGTTACTCACTGCCACAGGTCCAAGACCACTATAGCAGTTACAGGGTGAAGTTTGGCACCTTTGGGGGTTTTGCCCACCGTAGGATCGCTATAGCAATCACGTAGGCTCCAGGGCCACTATAGGCGGTGTCCCCCATGACAGCATAGTATCAAAACAATGCAGTTTTACAAAATGACCCCTCCCTATAAAAACCCTCCACACTCGTGAAAACACTCTTGAAACACATTAAAAATCCAAAAACCTTCACCCTAAACATATTTTCTCCCTTCCTCTCTCAATCTAACCCCAAATCATTCTCCTTCAAGATCAAAGGTAAGAGATTTATAGGTTTTTTGTCTTTCACTTCCTCCCCATTCCTTGTTCTTTGTTTTGGATTGTTGTTAGTCTCCATTATTGTCAAGTGGGTGCTCCCCCAATCTTGTTGGACATAGATTAGAGTTATCTATAGAATATTAGAGTTTAATCTAGAGTTATGGTTACTCTATGGCAATTGTTGGTGCCATTCCAAGATCTCCACATCAAGTTGGTGGTGTCCACATACTCCCTTCAAACAATGAGTAGGTTTAAGCTCATGACCTTACTTTTAAGCATTATGAGTATGTTTATGAATGATGATTGTTAAATATGAAATTAGAGATAAAAGTATGATTATATATATATGTGTGTGTGTGTGTGTGTGTGATTTTACAAGTATAGCAAGCTAGACAAAGAGCATGATTTTGACAATAGCATGAAAAATGTAATTTAGAAAACCATGGGACCATGATTGATAGATTGCATGTTATGGAAATGTTTTAGGTGAAACTCTAGAGATTCAATGCAAGAATATGTGATTTAATAAGTTGTTATTTTATCAAATGTACTTCAAGACTTGAGACTTCAAATATGATTTTAGAGTATAAGTTAAGGTATTTTGGCAAGAATGTCAAACAGATATGACTTAATTTCATGAACCCGGATGTTATTATAATGTTAGAGATTTTATGATTTTTAACCTTTCCGTTTCAAAGTATGATATTAGAGTTATTAAATTATGAAGACGTTACCTTGAGAAATGAGATTTTAGAAATTCAATTTTTATGATACTCGGAAGTATGGAATTCAGGATAATTCGTAGCAACTGCCAGATACATATTCTTAGGCTTGAAATCAAAATGCTTACAAGTGGGTGATCCCTTGGGCATGATTTCATAGTCAAGTTATGCTAAAGTTAGATTGTTAGAGTTATATGAGTTAGAGCTTTTAGAGTTTCAAAAGTTTCAGATTTAAATGATTTTATGTATATTAGAGATCTTATGATTTCAAGAATAGAGTAATTATATGATAGGGTTTAAAACCTAGAAAAGAGCCTAGAACAAAGTTTTAGAGAAATGATTAATTTATGATTAGAGACTAGATAGTAGCTATAGAGAAACAAATAGTGAGTTAACGCTAGGAAAAATGATCGTTAACCTTGGTACCAAGTTATCCTTAGAGGCAATCTCATAGAGCAAAACTGAAACTTAGTTGGTGTCCAAATTAGATCCCTGATAGATCATAGAACATTTTCGATTCTTGGAGAACCATAGAGAGAGATTTCTCTCATTAGAGTCCTGTTATTTATGTTTTAGAGAGTATTTATGTTTTTTAGAGAATATTTTATTTAAGAGCTGTTATATATATGTAGAAAATGATTTCTAGATAGACTAAGAATTTAGATATGTTTTTCCATGAATTCATAAATACACATATATCTTTCTATATAGGTATGCACATAAATATAAAATGGTTTACGATCGTTGCATATATATTGTAATATATATTCTTCGATGTCCCATATGGGTGATAGGTGAAAGCTTATCACTGATTTTGTTGACTTACCCTCTCCCCTCCTCCTCATAGTCAGGTAGATGTTGCTTAGCCTCATTTTGGCAGAAGTCATTCCAGTGGTGAGTCTTACTTTGAAGTAAGGTGTAGCTTTGAGTTTTGTTATAGTAAAATGTTCCAATAGATGTACAAGTAGGATCCGACCTATGTATTATTTTCAAATTATGTATTTAATTTCAGGACTAAACACAGTTATGTATATGTTTTCAATTTACCAAGTATCAATTGAAATTGTAGCGTCTGATTAAAGTTACGTACAAGCTAGAGATGAAATTATGATTCAGTTCATAAGTTAAATTGATTTTTAGAGTATGATTAAAATATTTCAGAGCTTCGTATATAAAGATTTAAATAGATTTAGATGAGGTTATATTTTTAGAATAAAAAGTATGTTATGTTATGCATATAGAGAGACTAGAGGTCACGATGCTTACGTGGTATGGATTCTTCACGTGCCAGTCACGTTTCATAATCGGTCATGACAGAACGATGAGAAGTAGGATAAAAACACAGAAACCCTTTTGAAATCGAGTGTAACCAGAAAAACACATTTAAGTAAATGTGAGAAAGTTTGTCAAGACAGGAGTGAAGTTATGAACAAAACAAGTTTACCCAAAAACGTGGGAGACGGGAATGTAAGAGGCCATTGGAAAATAAGATGGAGGGGAACCTGGTTACCTAAAACAGAGGAGGGCATGCGATTAATTATGCCATCAAATAGCATCCTGCAAAAAATGAAAAGGTACATGATTATGAAGAAGAGTACGAGTTGTTTCAATGAGATGACGGTCTTGTACTCAACAACCCAATTTTGCTAAGGTATATGAGCATAGGACGTTTGGTAAAGAATGCCATGAGAAGCTAAAACTGCTGAAAATCATGAGACAAATATTTTTTTGTATTATCACTACATAAAGTACGAATAGGAACACAAAAAGGGTTTTTATTTCTTGATAAAAATTGGAAAAAACAAAAAACAACTTAGACCTATTTTTTAGTAAAAATAACCAAATACAATGAGAATAGTCATCAACAAACATAACAAAATAACGAAATCCTAAACTAGACACTTGCAATTAGGACCCAAATATCTGAAATGAAGTAAGATGTAGCCCGACTACTAATACTATCAAGAAAATAACTCCACGTATGTTTCCCAAGTTGACATGACTCACAAGGCAAACTAGATAGTTTAGACAAGCTAGGCACCATGCGCGCAAGTTGGCAAGGCTGGTTGACATAATTGGGCATGGAGGGTGAGAAGATCTGGTGAGAGAGCAAACACTTGATAGGGAGGAGCCAATGGAGCCCACAAGACTCACATCCGATGCCAATTATTTGTCCCGGGCTTAGTCCTACAGGAAATAGAATCTTCATGAATGGAATGGTACAATTAAGGGCTTTTGCTAATCGAGGAAGAGAGCGGGTTGAATGGAAAATCGGGAACTTAAAGGACATAATCAACTGATAGAAGGGTATCCTGATGGGCAATGCCCATGCCATGAGACTATGTGTGGAACCGCGGTTAGTGAAGTGGAGTCAAGAATCGAAGGGCCCAATGAAGCCGACTAAGAGACAAGCAAAAGAATTATCAGAGTGTGGGTAGAAGGGAACTTAGAGTTATGACGTTACTCAAACCACTTCAGAAAATTAGCATAATGAGCTGGAGGCGGCTAATGAGCAAGGGAGTCAGAGGCAGCCATGGGTCACGAAAGTACAAGGGCAAAGTGGTATTTTCAAAGACGACTTCTGCAAAGTGCACAGTTCGCGAAGTGGTGGGTCAACCGAAAGGGAGGGTCATGACCGGCGATGGTAGAAGCGGCCGAACGGTGACGTACCTACATGGGTCGTGGAAGAGATGCGAGTGAACAGTTCAGAGAGAGGCGGAGGTGCGTGGCAAAGCATCGACGATTCAGACCTGGACTGGATCACTATGGTTGGCCTGCATAAGGAGAGCCAATGCTGGGTGGTGTCGAGGCTGGAACCATCATCTCAAAAATTATCAGTGTGAAGAATGACGGCACATCTGGTGGAAGTTGCGGAAGTGATGATACAAAAGAAAAAGGAGCAAGGAAGGATAATATAATGGCCAGGAGAAAAAAAAAAAGTTTAACTGGAGGACAGGAATGTAATACCCTAGATTTAAATAAAAAGGTTAGAAAAATTTTTTGAATCAAGAAGGGTGCCAGTTACCTTATTTGTCATTTTAGGTCCTAAATCGTGAAGTCTTACCCCACACGCCCTTGGAGGGCTATGTGATAGAGCTATACTCTTGGGACCAAAAGTCCCGTAATTGTTCCCTAGAGAAAATGAGTTGAAGAGTGATTTTTAACAAATTTTATGAAACCCTTAAGTATTGCATTTTTAGCTTACAAGTTTGAAATTTTTCAATTTAACTAAAACCCAAAAGTTAGATTTTGATTGATTGGGATTTTGATTTTTATAATATTTTATTTGAATCCAAATAGGGGTATTCTTATTTACATTTATGTTTTAAAGTTAATGGGATTAACTTAAAATTAAGAAATGTAAATAAACGAGTAGTGGGATAGTGTAGTCCAATACATACCAGGATTGGAGCTTTTAGGACCGCCCAGGCGGTTAACAGAGAGTGAAGTCGGTGTTGGAGCTTCGGAGGCCCAGGCAGTCATGTGACCGCCCAGGAGGAAAGAGAGAGTAAGTCAGTGCGCCAAAGTGCAGCTGGGTACCCCAGGGTGAATAGCGACATAAAAACCCCATTCCTGGTTCAGATCATTCCAAGCATACTCACCTCCCCCAAACTTCTCTCAACTTCGAACAAACACCTCTTCCAACCAATTTTCACTCATAAAACTCCATTTTCTTCCAATTCTTTCAATTTTAACTTAGAATCTTCAATCCTCCAAGCTTAAAGGTATGTTATTTTGCTAGTTCTTTTGATTTTCTTCAAGTTCTTTGGAGTTATGGGTGGTTCCCATGCTTCTCAAGGGAGAGAAGCTTCCACCTTGCTAGAAAGGGGTTCTTGTGGTTTTAGAAGTTAACCTAGAATCCCACCTTCCATGATAGATAGAGGTATCATTTTCACTTCCCAGAGATCCGTTAGTGTGGTTCTCCTTCTCCTCTCCAGGTGTGGGTTCACATCTGTGACTTCTATGTTATGCATTAGAGTTATTTTCATGAAAACTATGATTTATTGCTTGATTTAGAATTACTGGATGAGGATTTGAAGTTTATTGTTAAATTCTGTGTTTAGAACTCCTGTTTTAAAGCATGAAACATGTTTTAGACAAAACTCATGGGACCATGTTTGTTGAAATGATTCTATGTAAAATTGATTATATGTGTAACTATTAGAGAATTTTATGATTATTTTACCTGGATTCTGAACTAGTTTACGTTTAAGTTATGGTTTTATACCTAGATGCGAGGTTTAGAGAAAAGGACTGAGATGATAATTTAGACTCTATGATTTAGAACATGATATTGAATTTCCCTAGTTTATGGTTGGAACTATGTTTAACAAGTTAATAGTTTGAATTTAAAGAGTTTTGATGATTGAATGATGTTTTGATAATCAATAAAAGAGTTTTAGAGCATGAGTTTCCACGAGATTCAAGAACAGACGGCTACATACTCTGGAGGTTTGGAACCCCAATGTCCACAAAGGGTGATTCCTTGGACATGGTTCCAGACCACAATTATGCTAAGGTCAGATTGTTAGAATCAATGGACTAAGTTTTCAAAATATAATAATGTTTATTGTTAATAAGAAATGATATAGAGATTCAGACATAAAAGGATTTTAGAGCATGAATCTTCGTGTGACTCAATCTGGCGGATACATATTCTGAATTTGGAATTACCAAGTGTGATTTCATAGTCAGGTTATGCTAAGGTTAACTGCAGAGTTAGAAAGATTCAAAGCTCTCAGGAATTATGAGCCCACGGGGCAATCTATTCAGAAGAATTATAAGCCCACGAGGCAATCCATTCAGAGCATTATAAGCCCACGAGGGCAATCCATTCAGAGAAATACAAGCCCACAGGGCAACATATTCAAGAATTATAAGCCCACGAGGGCAATCCATTTAGAGAAATACAAGTCCACGAGGGCAACATATTTCAATTATGAGCCCACGAGGGCCTGGTTCACGAGGAACCATTGAGATCGGTCCACAGTGACGTGGTTTACGAGGAACCATTAAAATCTCAGTCAGGGCTCTTGTTCACAAGGAATTGAGCACCACATTTTCTGTTATTGTTTATTGTTATGATATTTTAGACTAGACATTACGTTTCTCAGGAACTGGATTGTTATGAGTTTATTTAATATCAGTTATGAAGGTTAATTAATGAAAAAACTTTTGAATTGGTAAAAATAATCAAATGTATATAAATATGTGTACGAAAGAAGTTTATGGGAACTTAGACAAGAGAATGAATTAAAGGATTGCTTTATTGAGTTTATGAAATGATGAATTGCATATACGTGTATGTAATATAATTGCATAAGACTTTTTGAGAAAAGTACTTTTGAGCTGATATATGGACACGTAATTGTATAAGATTTTCAAGTACTTTTAATATTATTATGATTTATTTTATCTATTACTCTTTGATGTCCCATGAAAGAGGGTTTCAGGTGAGGGCTTATTACTAATTTTTGGTATCAAAACTCACCCCTCTCATTTCTTTCATTTTTCCAGATAAGAGCGAATGACAGTAATCCTATACATCTACGATAAAGTGTTATGGTAAGCTTCACAGAGTGAAGCATTTATCTTATCAAGAGCGCTCGATATGCAAGCAGGGTCTCGAACCTAGGGTATGAGTTATTGCATTCAACATATCATGATAAGACTTTAAAGTGTGTTTCAATGTTATTTCAATGATATGAATGCTTTTGTACTGAAAGGACATTATGAGGGTTTTTAGACATGATCATTTTGATTTCAGAAAATAAATGATTGATCTAGGGAAGTGATATTATGTTTTAAATAGACTTTTATGAATAGAGCATGAGTTTTCAGAACACGATTATTTTGATTCTAGAGAAAAAGTGATTTGCATGTAGAAAAGTCAAGTTTTCTATGTTTCCTGGATTTCAAAAACAGAGCATGCATATAGAGAATTAATGAATCCTAAGGCTGACGTGAGAATAAGATTTCTACGTGCCGTCACGTGCCCATACGGGTCGTGACAAAGAGTCCCCTAATAGCACATATTAGATTTTTTCACCTGGGCTCTGGATACCATGTTGAGAAATAGAGAAAGAGAAAAAGTCATGAGAAATCCGTGTGTCTCAACTACACAATGGAGAGAGTATATATATAGAAACTGCAATAAATATACAATAATTACAAATATATATTTTCCTTAATTATAAATATTTAGAGATTCTAACAAAGGTAAAGTATAAAACTAAATATTAAAAATAAATAAAGATAATTATACATGGATTTATAATATTGAGTTAATTATAATATAAAATGTTACACCTTAACTCATGGAGAATATTATGATTTTATGATGGCAAAGAGCAATCCATGGACTTGTATATGATGAGAAATTTAAAATGAAATTCATTAGAAATAAACTTAATTTTGGTCCATTTAGAAATTAATATTTATATTGACAACTTTGTTTGAGAAATTGTTAAGATATTACTTTATTCATCTTTTTCAAGCTTATACTATTTAAATTCTTATGCAAATTATTTAATTTTAAGTTATGCTCTAGTTCATATTTCATGCATTTTATTCAATTTAATCATTATTGCTTAAGTTTATATTCTACTTAATTATTCAAGTTTCATATTTATTTCACACTTTATCTAAAGTTCTAATTATTTATTGAACTTATGCATTTTATATTTATTATGAATTTATGCATTTTTATGTGAAACGTTACATAACAATATAAAAAGAGAGTAATGAATAAGAAGATGTGTAAAAGATTTGCCCTTAATAACTGCCAAGAAGGCATAAGGAGAGAAGATGTAAGGTCATTTTTATGATACCCTGCTTGGTTAGTGTGGCATAAAAGTTTAGCTTTGTCATCAAGATATTAAAAAGTAACACCACAATGAAAATTCTCTAAGAGATGCCTTCAACTATGTGTAAGACAAGCAAACTAAGGAAAGTGAAAGGTTAAAATAAAGAGATTATAATCATAACAACACTTGCACAACATCCTTTGCTGATTATATCATGAACTTATGATATTGATTATGTTTCCATAAAGATATGTAGCTATGTGTATTTTCTGTAGATGTGGCTAAAATCACCATAGCTCAAAAGTTTTAGAACTATTCATGTTCTTGAAATTTAACCCAAAGTCCCATATCGATAAGGAATAAAAGTATTACTAGTATTTTGGCCTATAAATACGACTTTAGTTATTTGAGTTTTTTTATCCTCCAAAAAGTATGAGTGATCTATATGGGTAGTTTTTAGGAGTTGTCTATGTGATGAAATATTTGTGTATGGCCTTGCAACTTCAGCCTTTAAAGTTAGATAATGAAGGATTTGGAACTTATAGTGTCGTGGACATAGGGATTAAATTTACCGCCTTAAGTTTTCCTTTATATTGTCTTGGGTCGTTCCTCTATGAAAGAGAGTTTGTTTTTGTATTTTTTTTTGATACGCGCCCAACATTTTCTAGTAAAAAGCATTATATATAATTCTCATTTGTATCTTCTAGTAGTTTTATATTAGCCAAGTAAAGCCAGGCCATTGGAAGACAAAATCTTTTAGTTGTTGTGAATTTATGGATTCATGACGGGATTTTCTATCAATAGTTTAAGAATATTTGGTCCCATGTAACAATACTTTTAAGTACTTAGGCTAAAATACTTTGATTATACTTTTGGAAATGCTATATTTCCCTATGTAAATTTATGTCATCTGTTTTAATATAAACCGATGCTACATTTAGCAAAATATAATTAATGAGTTAAAAAGTATTTCATAAAAATAAAAGTAACAATTATAAAAAAATTTAAGTAAAAAAATTAATTTACTTAAAAATATTAAAGTAAATATAATCATTTTTTATTTAATTCATTTATAAAAACCAAAAAAAATAAAAATAAAAATTTGACCAAATAATTTTAAGTTTTAGACACATGTTTTTAATTGTACTTAAAAATATTATAATTATATATATTTACATAAATTTAGTTTTTAATATAAAAATTTTATAAAATATTTTTATTAAAACTATTTTAAGAAATTATTTTAAAAGTAAATAAATTAAAATATATTTTAGATACATCCCATAAAAATTTCAGCTCAATCTAAAGTCTATAACTAGGTCAGAAAATTTCAAAAATTTACCTATCCCTTAAAACCAGAATTTTCCAACATAGCTCTAAGTATATTTTGAGAAAAATGATTTCCTAACATCATGTAATCACTAAACCAAATTAAACACATCAATATCTATCCATCATCAACCAATATAACTAGAAATTTCCAGCCAAATCAATCAGGAAACTCTAAGAATAAATTTTGAAAGAAGAGGATAAATAAAGCCCTACTTTGAAAGCTTTAAAGCCTTATAACTTCAAAGGAGGTTCCAAATGGTTTTTCTCACCTCAAGGCCACCAAATCAGTGCCAAACCTTTCCCTAATAAGTAAAAATGCTCTCAAGATGGAAATGGGTGATGAATTCAAATTCTAATCGGTTAGTTTGATAGATTTTGATGAGTAGAACAAGTTTTGTGAAGGAGATTTGGGGTTTTGGTGATTTAAAACTAAGGTTTTGGGCATTAAAAGTTAAGTTTTGTAAAAAAAACACCATGGAAGCTTGGCTTTCTGGTTCATGGACGACAATGACGAGGGTGGAGTGATAAGGTTGGTGTTTTTATCCTTATCTTAATATAGGTTTAATAATTATTTAGTTAAAGTTTGAAAAATTTTTAAAAAAGAAATAATAAGGTGGATAGCTAGGATTTGATTTTATTAATCAAGATTAAATCTTGACCATTTACTTAGTTTAAAAGGATAAATATCATCCAACCTTAAAGGTTAAACTATCTTTCGTTTAAAAATTTGCACATTGAATTTACCAAAGTAGTGCAACATCATACCCTGGAAATCAAAATACTAACCAATTAATCTAGGGCTTAATACTTTATCATGACACTTATCCTATCTTCCTTTAATCCTAGGAATCTCTCAATTTCAATTCTAGGGTTTTGGCTATTTAGACAAACTCAAGGTTACTATTCATGCCTTTATTGTTTTTTATGCCCTTGTCTTCTCATTATCACTGCGTCTCTAAAATATTAGAATTCTTATTAATAAAGCTTTAAGACAATCCTCTTTATATATTGTATTGGTAATAAAGTGACATCTCAAGTAGCACCTACCTTTAATTAATTACATTTCAAATAACTTATATTCTTATCTAAATTATCATTCTATTATTAGATATAAGCATACCCATATGAAGCTCCACTAATATATAAGTGCTTGTTTGGATGCACTCTAAAAAGACTTTTATTTAAATGAAAATGAAAATGAAAAATAAATAATTTAAAGATGTTTAATTTGCATATACGAATACCAAATCTTATTTTAAGGTGAGAAAAAGTATTTTTAGTAAAAATAGATAAATGATACTTTTTATTTTAAAAAAGTGATTTAAAATAAAATCATACTATTATTCTCACATTAATAATTAAAAATAATTTTACTTTATCTTATTTAAATAAAATTTATTTTCTTAAACTTATTTTGATATACTCAAATCAAATATAAATTAATTCTTTTAAAATGATTTCTTGAAAATAATTCTTTTAAACTTAATCCTATCAAAAATAATTTTGGTAGAAGATGAACTAAATGAACCGTGAGAGATCATCGGGTAATTAAAACGCCACAAAACATATGAGAAGGAAGAGACTAAACACGGATCAGACAGTCAAACAAGGCATAGACAAGCAATTGCTGTCAATGTTCCTAGCCCTAGGGAAATTTTTGAGTGCTAAGACTTTAGTTCACCATAAAGCGAGGAGAAATCTTCCGTGAATATAATATATGTTCTTCTGCCCAATCAAGACTTGACTTGAGTGGGTTTTTTTTTTTTTTTTGGAGACTTGACTTAAGTTTTCTTTTTTGACAGAAGAGTTGCCTTAAGTTGATTAATTAATTGTTTACTTGCAACGTATCAATATCAACTGATGTATAAGGGTAAATATTTATTTTAATCTTTAAATTTGTATGTATAATTTATTTTAATTTATAAAATTAAGAAAATATTATTTTAATGTTTGAATTGTAAATGATTTAACTTGATCTTTTTAATGATTCAAGTTAGTCCCCAATAATAATAATATAAGAATTAATTTAAATTATTTTTTAATTTTTTAAAATACTAGTGATATCTCCTTAATTTTAAAGAGCAAACATATCTAAAAACAGTGCAAAAAGACACGCTTTTGTAACAAAGATGGCGCCAGCGTGGCTAAATGACACAGCAAACTCGGCATCTTCCACCGCGTAGACGGGTCATGCTCTCAGGCGAGTATATTTCACCATTTGATTTAACAAATACACGCTCACTCATATGTTTGAATATATTTGCAACAAACACAGCTCATACTCTCTCGCTCTCTGCATCTTCCATCACGCGTCGTTGGCCTTCCATCGTTGTCGTCGTCTACGCCACCGCCTCCGCTACCGCACCACCTCCGCCACCGCCGTTTCTCTGGCACTTTAGATCGCACTCTTGTAAGTTTCTATCCTTTTTCTATTGGCTGATCTAGCACTTGAATTTCATTGGTCTTAATGTTTGAACTTTGGATTATTGACTTGCTCTCAAATTTTATTCTATTGTTCGTTAAATTCTTGATTTGCAATCAATCAATGAGCGATTTAACCACTATTTGTCATTTTTCTATGAATCGCCACCTCTCAATGTGATTTAGGGTTTGTATTGGGGATTATTACTCTTTTGTTTCCTCCATTAAAGCTTCAGCTTCATCGCGACTCCTCTCTCTTTCTCTGTCGCTGTTTTCTCTGACGGAGCCAAAAGACATGCTCCAACAGAGCTTGCTATTGCCCTTGCCTCTGCGATATGGGTGAGCTCAGCCTCTGTCCGCGTTGTTCACATCATTATTTGTCGTTGTAATATTGCCTCAGAGATTCATATACCGAGAATGTTCATGTTTTTGTTTCAGTCGTTTGCTTCAATTGCTTGTTGAACGTGTTTTCAATTTTACCCTTGCGATAAGATTTGGACTATCTTTTTGTGGGAACTTGTGCATCCTAGTGTTATAGTTTTAGCAAATATTGTTAGATTATGAGAATGATCTTCAACGAAGCATGTGTTGGAGTGGCGTATTTAGATTTTCAGATTTGGGCTTTAAATTTGCTTGGGACTTTAACACTGATATCATATAAGGTTCAAATTTGGGAATTCAACACATCATATGAATTCAAATATAGGACTTTGACACTGAATCCAACACATCTATGATTAGCTATCATATAGGAAATTATGATTTTAAAGATCAAGCTGCAGTACATCCATCTTAGTTGGACTTAATAAAAAATATAAAGAATATAAACTTCAAAGGTGGCCCCATCAATGAGAGGTCCATGAACTGGTCTTTCAAGTCCAGGAAATTAAACAATACTTTTCATACATGACAAGGAAAGGTTTTGCCTCAAATAAGGCCATTTCATGGATAACCAAGCATAACTCAACAAGATAGCAAAATTACATTATGGATCGGAACAAAATGAGTGATAGGTATCCATGTCCTGGAATGGCCTCTAAGCATATTAAGGTGTATAGTAAATTTGTACTGATGTAGCATTTAGGTTGATGGGTTTTATATTATTCATTATCTAGGATCCTGAAATTGCATCATTGTTTGTGTAGAATCAAAAGGTTAGTATCAAAATTGTGGTAGGATATTGATATTGTATAAGAGTAGCAAAGAGGTCTGGCATAGAGTCAGTCAATAATTAAGAATATACATTCTATTTATAATATATGCTTTGTTGTGTAGGAGCTAGACCTTATTAGAATGAAATGCAGGGTCAAGAGGAAAATACCAGAATTGAACTCAAACTCCAAGCCCTTGATAATCTTTCGGATTCAGGGGTAGGTATTTTTGTTTCTTTTCTCAATCATTTGGTGATTTTGTCATGTGTAAATATTACATAGCAATATCTAATCTTTTGTGTTTTGAATGATGATTTGAATGGCAATTTGCAGTACAAGGCAACAGGAGTTGTAGTTGATTTCACAGACCCTTTCTCAGGATATGACAATATAAAACAGGTTTGATTTCTAGCTAGCAACTAAGATATTAGCAAAATTTACTTGCACTAATCTAAAGGGAACAAACGTAAAATGCTTTACATGGGTTCTTGGCTAAAATTAGAGAAATGCTAGTTACCACAATCTGCTTCAACTCAATTTCTTTTAATGCAAAAAAAGAGGGGGGTTAGCATTACTAAGATGTAGCCAACAATTGTGTAAGCATTATATTTTCATCCATACATATATAGAATCAGTAATAGAGATTAGTATTTTTTAAATGGGTATTGATTGAAGGCTAGCTTGAAAATTGAGAACCTTTGAAATTACAGTTGTGTGTTAGACTTCCATAATACCAGCAGTTACTATGTTTTTTAATGATATGTTTTTAAATGATGATTAATTCTTGACTAAGCAACAGCATTTGGCATGAAAAGTGTATGCTAGGAATGAACAGGGCAATCTTGTGGTTAGCTAAGAGGGTTGGAGCTTATCTCATTCAGAACCAATTTCAGGTTTGATTTTCCTTTTGTTGATTCATCTGTTTAGATAGATCATAGTGTTGTTTAGAAGTTAGAGGGAAGACATGACACAATTACAATTGCAACTTCCAAGGTTCATATATTGCCTACTATACTGCAGATTTTATTGCATTGTATTCATTATAAGAAGTTTGTGAATTATTAAATGTTACAATCTATATCTCGACTCGTTCTGTAAATTTTTAATAGCAGGGGACAAGCAAACCAGTACTTGTATATCCTAACAGTGGAGAGACTTACATTGCTGAGACAAACCAATGGGTGGTGAGTTCCTGCTTTTCTCTTTTTATATGCCTCCATCTCGTCTATGACGTCCAGCCAACTTTAACATAATTGTGATTTTAACAAGAGATAATTTCTCAACAATTTAAATCTATCTGAACCATAATTTTTTTGTTCCCACATTGAATCTTACAATTGACATTGTAAGCTCCTAAAGGCAAGAATATAATGTGGATGGGCCAAATACAATACTTTCCACCTTGTAGTGCTTTTTTTGTCATGCCACAATGTTATTTACTTGGGAGTCTTGGACAATTCAGACATGTATGAATTCATCTTTGTATCCTCAAAAGAACCATTGACAATTTCAAGGATGATGTTAAAAGGTCAGTAGAAAGAGTTGTTGTGAATCAAAATAACGAAGTGAAATTCATGTTGCAGAAATCAAGCGGGGCAGCGGAGGATGATTTTGTATCCTATATAGGTAAGTGGCGTGATGCAGGGGCCTCTCTTTTCGGTGGCTGCTGCAGGACTACTCCCAATACTATCAAAGGCATAACTGAGGCAATAAGAGGAAAACTTCAAGGGAAATTGAGTTAGCTGGTTTAGGGTTGGTTGAATTTGCTCTAAACTGGGTTTGATCTAGTTTTTATGCCCAGGAGCTATTTTATTTTATTTTTATTTTTTTTTAAAAAAAGAGTGACTTTAGCCACATTTTTAAAATGTGGTTAAATAAATTAACCACACTTGTTAAGTGTGGTTTAATGGACAATGGAAGCGTGGCTAATTCATGCATTTCCCGCGCATGTAACTGCCACGCCACCTGTAAGCGTTGAACTTCATTTAGCTACACTCGAAAAATGTGGTTAATTGTAATTTTGGGCGTGGCTAAATGACACTTTTTTTTGTAAGCAAATCACACATATAATTTTTTATACTAAAGTGAACCTTTACTCATTGTATAAGTGCGAGTTAGATGAAATGACTTATTCTAGGGTGAGTTGCCCAATCAAGACGTGATGACTTAATTATTACTTACAATATATCAACTGTTGCATGAGTGGCAAAAAATGACTATATATTATATATATATTGTATAATAAAGGAAAATGATTGGCCCATTTCAATTTTTCATTTTCCTATATCACCATCTTGTTTATTTTTTTGTCAATGTTGTAAATATATTATACAAAATATTGTGCACATATAATTACTTTGAAAAAAATGCACGAAATTCGATAAATTATTGGTTAAATGATTATAGAGCACGAATTCGGTTCTATTTTATTCAATAATTAAATGATATTTTAGATAAAAATATAAGTTGGTTGGAGTTTCTATCCTAAAATATTATTATATTATTGGATATATTAGTACAATCCAACTGGTTCTGCATGAATATTTAGTAAGGCCTTAAAGTGTTCGATATTGAGTAAACATAAGGATGAAAATTAAAAAAATTAAGTTCTCATGTAATTTTATTAATGAATTTTAAAATATATAAAGATAATTAAATATAAATTATATATAGTTT
The DNA here is from genome assembly GCA_030441495.1 of Dalbergia oliveri. Taxonomy (NCBI): domain Eukaryota; kingdom Viridiplantae; phylum Streptophyta; class Magnoliopsida; order Fabales; family Fabaceae; genus Dalbergia; species Dalbergia oliveri. Next base: position 5,641 of record JAMLFY010000301.1, on the reverse strand, counting down.
AATAAAAACTTATCTATTATTAATAGAATAACCTCAACATTGTATATTTGATATTTTTAGTTATTTTGTATCAATTTACTTGTTCATATTCTTAGAATTATAATAAACTTTGATAAAAGTAGGAGAGTCTTAATTATATCCTTTGATTCGAATATTTGATTCCTTTAGTGTTGACTTTTCTTGTTTCAATTGCTAGGTCTGGAAGATGTCTTTTGGCTATGAATATTGAGAAGAATAGACTCCAAAATAAGATGGATAATAAATTTATTATTTATTGTCTCTTAACTTGTATTAAAAAGAAAATTGCTCAAAATTTTGACACAAATACTATTATTAACGATTATTATTATTTAAAAAATATTGTACTCAACTTCGACAGATATGTACAAACACACACATATATATTTGTGCACTCGAAAATTTTTCTTGATTAACTTATATTATAATATTTATTCTTTGATATAAATCTTTAATTTTGACCCCTCCTTTATAATTTTTCTAGATCGGTCCCTGCTCACCTTATGAGTGAGAATGACAATTATCACTATTGGATTATTATTATATGATAATTCAGGTTAAACTTATTCTTTTGTGAATTTGTTCAGCAACCATAAATCGTTTTAAGTAAACTCTCCATTCTTTTCCCTGGTAAAACAACTGAAGAACTCAATCTTGAGCTGGGGAGCATACAAGGTCGTAGCAACATCAACAACATATCATTAGCAGTGCGAGGGCGAATGCTTAAATAAAGATATTATTCTAACATAAAGTTAATGTTAATTGGACATCTCTTCTATTATCCTTAAATGTGATGGTGCCTTCACTATATTCACTGTTCCAATTGGACACCCAACTTTGGGTGTTATAATAACATTGCTCATGCTTAAATGGGGACAACAAGTTTGTTACCACACGATCACTAATAGTAAAACGTCTCTTTGTCCTTAATTTATTTTCTCTTCTCTCTCCCACCACACCATCCCATAGCCCATTGCATTCATCCTCGAGAATGACTACTTCTCTTCTACACCATAGAATTCTCACCACTCCAGGACTCCCTTCTAATTCAGCGAACCCAAATACTCAACCTCTGAGCTTTAATAATTCCATGCACAAAAACAATTACTCCTTTTCTCACAAAATATTCTCCAATTTGGATCAATATAAATATTAAAAATAACGATAAATAATATAATATTAGTAAGTACTTGTTATGTAAAATTATGATTTATAGACTAATATATCCATGTGAATAATTCAACAAACCTTTTTAATGTTATGAAATATTATTCATTTATGGATGTCCATAACTTTAAGGTGATTCAGTTAAGATTTTATTTGATTAGATAAATCTGTTATGATTTGATGTGATATTATCTCTCTTATTTGGCTATAAATAGCCCTTTAGATACTCCATGTAGAGACCTTTAAGATTATCAATAAGATTATTCTTTTCTTCTCTCTCCATTATCTCTATTCTTATTTTTTACAACACGTTATTAGGATTTACTTTGCTCTCAAAGTGAAGAAGATTCTTAACACAATGCAGGCATGATTCCTTCTTCAAGGATTCTTTATTTATGATGGAAATTGGGAGAGTATTCGATTTGATACAAGACACAATTCTTTTCTCAATGCCACTTACACTTACAGAGGCATTTATTCTTGGTTGGTTTCCCCTATATTATTATTGTAGCATCCGGATATGGAATGCTTGTAAGACATCTTTACGTATTTATCTTGAATATTATATATTGAGATTCATCTTTACTCAATAAGTTTTGAGACTAATAAACAAGAAAATGTCGCATTCTAGAAGAATTGCACAAAACAATACTTTTGTGGGTCTTGGAGACACCATTAAAGAAAGGAGGAGAAAATACTTGGATCCAGAAGGATTGCACAAATCAATAATTCCTTCTATTTATTTTTCTATACCATTCCAAGAAGTGAATAGCAATCATTCCCATAAGTGAATAAAAATTATACAAAATAGATAATCATTTTCTGAAGTGAATGAGAATTATATAGAAAAATGGATAATCATTCCTTGAAGTGAATGCATCCTTATTATTGAAAATTATCCGAAAAATATAATTGATTTATTCCTCTATTTTAGGAGATTTGCATATTCCTAGAAGTGAATATGTCAAAAGATTATTCCATAAAGTAAATGGATCTATTATTCACATCACCTAAAGTGTGTGACATTATATTTCCTAGAAGGAACATTTTTATATTTACATTCCCCAAAGCGAATGTATTTATTAAGTACTTATATTCTCATGAAGAATAAATGATAATGGGCTATTTATTTTCCCTTTTTGCTACCTTTATAAGGATCTAAATATTTTAAAAGATCTGCGATCTTTTTGATAAAGTACAAAGAAGAGCCATGAGCCCATATGGTACCACTTGCAAGTTGCAGGATGATAAATATATGTTGAAAAATATTCTTGACTTTAATGTCTTAAATGTGTTCTGGGGTAGCACACCCTTTTAGAAAGAGATTTATAGATATCAAATAATGAGTTTTCATGAAAAAAAAATTCATGAAACTTGTCCAGCTCACCTCATTCCCTGAAAGAATGTGACCAAAAAAAAAAAAAAGCCCCAATTGATATCAAAGTAGATGGTTTGGCTAGCCATAGCCGTTTGTTTTTTGTTCTCGGCGGTATCAACCTTTGATTAGAGCACTGGGCCAAAGATTTTGTATTTGGCTTTCTTGAAAGCTTCCATTAAAAGGGAACACACTATGTTGGACCTCACACTTTGGGGGAAAATTATTGGTTTCAAGTGTGATAAATGTGATGAATGTTATTGCCATGACATCAAAGTAAATTTGGCATGTACCGTTCATACAATGAGATATTTATTTGATCTTTATTAAATATCGTTAGAGGAGAATGAAAAAATACAAAGGTGATTCTTTTTCAAGATATATTATGAAATCACTTCATGATTAATATGAGCCATTTGGATGTATCTTTTATCTTTTATATAAATATTGATTATTTGATTTAATAATGAAAGTTTTATTAGATATATTACTTGATATTATTTTCAATGAATATTTTATTTCAAAACTTTCAGATCTTATTGTTCTCAATATTGAATAAAATAGTTATGCTATTGTGGCATATTTCATAATTATTAATTATATTTTTATGAAATATTGTTGAGATTTAACATATCATATACTTTATTGATTTATGTCACATAATAATCTTATTTATTATCATGACTATTATATAATGAAATAATAATATATGGTACTCAATATTTTGTAATGTATACATATATATATTTATATCATGTCATGTAAAAATTTCTTTTCACTTACATGATATGTTAATGTTTTGATGACATATTGTGATATTTTCATCTTGTAATAAGATAATAAAATTTTAACCCGATGATTAGTTTTGTAAATATGATTAAAAGCTCCAAGAAGAGCTACTTATTTGTTTGAAGAAACAAAATTAATTAAAATATTAATATCATTCTGGTAGCAAGATATTGAAGGCTCCAAGGAGCTACTTATTATGTTCCTGAAGAAACAAAATTAATATCATTCTTGGTAACAAGATGAATGAAACTCCAAGTAGAGCTACACTATTGTTTCTGAAGAAATATAAGTGGAGACCTACTGAAGTCTCAAAGATATTCACTGAAATGGATATCATATTGTGATATGAGATGAGGAAAATAGTGAGTACCTCCATATCACAACTTATGCTTCAAATAAGAAAGTTGCTTTAGAAATTTTGTCTACTTTTTACTATAGTACTAATATGAGTACAATTGAATTATCATATAGTATTGTAAACCAGATGTTTACTAGCCTTGATGATTTTACCTTTTGGCATGACCGGTTGGGACATCCTAGCAATAACGATGTAAGGAATTACTGAAAACTCATATGAGCATTTGTTGAAGAACCTTAAGATTCTTCATTGTAAATGAGTTTTTTGTCCTTACTCTCAAAGTAAATTAATTATATGCCTTTCACCAACAAAGATTGGATTTAAATCTCAAATTCCCAAGAAGGAATTTAAGGTGATATACGTGGATCAATTCATCCACCATATAGACTTTTCAAATATTTCTGATTTTAATAGATGCATCTATGAAATGGTCATATGTGTGCTCATTATGATTCGCAACTGAAGCTTGCGATATTAATTGTGCAAATTATTAAGAGCACAATTTATTGATAATCCAATTCAAGTAGTTTATCTTGATGATCCTGTGAATTTATTTCTCAAGATTTTAGTGCTTGTAGGCCAATGTTATAAATGTTTGAACAACTAATTATTTATGTTCACATATAGAAAAGTTGGCTAGCATAATTAATTTATAAAAGACCTCCAGTTAATTGCTAGACCGCTTGCTCATGAGAAGAATCTTCCAATTTCTAGTTGAGCGCATATTACAGCATTTATTTCTATAAAGTTAACAAATTGCCATAATTTTTCCTACAATTGCTTTGGCCTGGCTAAAAGGTTCCCATTTAAGAACTTCAAGTGTAGGATATGTCCTAACTGCCATTTGTTTTCAAATGGGACTCCAAAGAAAATTGGAGATATATGTTGGATATGATTTTCCCTTTATAGTCAAATAATTGAAATACAAATGGAAGATGTTTAAAGTCTCACTTTGTGAGAGATAATGTTTCCAACATTAGGGGAGAAAATAGACAGCTGAAAAAAAAAGAAATTAAAATGTATCAATATTCTATTTAGATCCTCACACAAGGCAATGTGAACTAGAAGTTCAAATGATTATACATTTGCAAAAAAAAAAAGCAATGAATTGCCTTAATGCATTTTCTTATAATAGAAAAGGATAACTAAATCCTATATACCAGCTGAAATGCCAATTTGAATTGATGTCCATTGGGCAATTGGTCAATGTAAATTGCATGCCAGGAGCGTGGAACATGTCGATTCCAAAAATAAAAATCCTTGAAAAGGAGTGGGCAAAGAGGCCAAATGATTTTATGGAGGCAAATGATACTCTTCTGGAGAAGAGAATAGAGACATAGTAAGGACATTTTGCAATCCAAAAACTGATATATCTGAAATGCCAGAAGCGTTCAGGTACCTGAAAATAATCATTGAAAATGATGATATCTCAATAGACTATGTCTCTATAAGAAAAGGATGGAATCGACGAGAATAATCTGTCGACATATTTGCATATAATATAGCGCTAAATATTATGCAAGAAATGAGGATCTTGAGTCAGAATCATCGAAAAATTTCTACGTAGAAATGATTGGCCAAAAATGGAAGAAGCCATCTAGGCTGAATTAGATCACTTCCAAAAGTGAAGTCTTGGGCCTAATCAAAACAGAAGGTGTGAAACCTGGAATACAATGGGTATTTGTGAGAAAAGAAATAAGAAAAATGAAATTGTACGCTATAAGGCTCTACTTGTAGCACAAGGTTTCTCACAAAAGACTTAGAGTAGATTATGCAAAACGTATTCCAACTAGTGGATAATATTCCATATTTGATTAGCTTATCTATACATAATAAGCTAAATGTGCATCTAGATATTGTCATAACCTATCTATATAGTTCATTAGATAATGATATTTATATGAAAAATCCCAGAAATTAAAGACATCATCTAA
>JAMLFY010000300.1:0-43000 GCA_030441495.1 Dalbergia oliveri | reverse complement strand
TTAAGTGTTTAGGTCAAAACAAGACATGATAAAAAGGATAATTATACTCTAGTAAATGAAGTAATTTCAAATGAGTTAAAATCAATTTGTAACATAAGTTCTAAACTTAGGATAAGAAAATATAATTGTAATAGATTTTACCTAAACCGAAATTTTAACTGGAACCTTAAAATAGTTAATTTTAAGAGTTCTTTAAGGAAAGGAAAATTTAATTTTACCTTAAATAATCTTAGGCTCTAATTACCTCAATTAATTGTTTTTAACCTTAGGTAATTAATTTTTAACTCGAGGTTAATAAGTGAAATCAATTCGATAAAGATTAGAGCCTAATATCGCCTTAATCACTTAAGTAAATTCATTAAGCATTAACTAGGGGTAAAAAGGTAATGTCACATAAAAGTTCCCTGAAATTACTTGAACATTCCAAATATTACTTAGTATAACCATTTTAGGCTTCCGAGTGATGGCCGGGTTCAAACATTGCTCAATTTCAAGTTAAATTACTGCAAGGGTAAAATGGTCATTTCACGTAAAAACTCCCTGTAATTACTGAACATTCTCAAATTGCACTTGAAATAGTCATTTTGAACCTTTGGGTGAAAATCAAATTCAAAGATTACATAATTTCATGTAAAGTTACTGAGAGGTAAACGATAATTTTACATACGGAAAAATTGAGAAATTGAGATTTTTATCTCCAAGGCACATTTAATCCCCATCAAGTATTAAACTAACCCCTCAAAGATAATCTAGATTGGTTATCTTTGATTTTCTAGGTAAAAATGACCTCAGGGGCATTTTGGTCATTTTATACATTCAAAAATAGAATTTGCGACTTTCGCATCAAAATCGCTATTCAAATTTCTCATAGTGTTTCTCTAACGTTATATTCTTTTATTGAGGATTATTCGGCCTTGAATTACATGCAAAAATTACCTAGGGGCGTTTTGGTAATTTTACTTTCATAGTAGAAATTCGGGTGTACCCCAGAATTCTGCGTTATAGTACAAATGACCGAAATGCCCCTGAGGTCATTTTTATTTAAATTTAGGACAGTTGCCCCAACCCTCAATGGGTCAACTCAATGTTTGAAGGGGATTATGCTGTTAAGAATGATATTGAGGAGAAATCTCATTTTCTAAACTTTCCTCAAAATGACCAAAATACCCCTCGTGTCTACAAGGAAAGGTGCCGTTTGAGCAATGTTTATGAGCAATGTTTGATGTTTAGTTCCTGCTCTGAAGGTCCTGTAGTTTAGTGCAAAATTACCATTTTGCCCCTAGAACAGTGTATAGTGAGCCTAATGACGCAATTAAGCAAACCTAAGCAATATTAGGCTCTAATCGAAGATTAATTTATTTCTAATTAATCTAGAGTCAAAATAATTTATTAAGGTTAATTAGAACCTAAGATTGCTTAGTTAAACTCTAAATTGCATTCTTTAATTCAAGATTCCTAGTCATGGAATCTTGAATAATGTTTTTCTCTCCAATTCCTTAAATTAAGGAATTGTGCCATACCTCATTTGACTAAGAAAATGAATTTAGTTTGTTAATCTAGTAAGACCACTCCTAATCAAGTCTTGAACAACCTTAATTACCCAATTACCTCACCTAAACACTTTCTTACAACTCCTAACCAAAACCTTAATCAAAGAAACACCTAAACACATCACTAAACCACAATTACATGAGCAAATTAATCCCCCCTTGGCTGTCCCAAATCTGGCCGAATTCTTGGCCAAAGAAAAGTGCCACATGTTGCTTGATTTATCACTCAAAGAGCCATGCCTTGCCCATACTTTTGCCCATACCTCACCATGCTTTGCCCATGCCTTTGCCCATACTTTGTAAGAGATATTTTTCTCTCTTTTCCTCCCCTAAGGCCGTCGGCCATGCACCCTAAAACAGCCACCATTGTTGCAAATTTTCTATAAATACCAAGCTTGGAAGAACTTGGTTACACTTTAGAAGCTTTGCCAAGTTCAAGCTTTCTTGCATTTCTTCCTTTTCTCTCAATTTCTCTTCATCTTCTTCATCATTCTTCTTCCTCTCAAAGAACCTTGCCACCACCATAAACCACCACAAACAACCATAAACCACCACTACCTCACCTTAAACCATCCCTCAAACACTTAAACTTTCCATTCCCAAGCTTAGAAACTCAAGGAAAAATCATCTTCCTTGAGCTTCCTCTTTGGCCGAATCCATCATCACTTCCAAGAGGAGATTTTGTCTTCTCAAACTCTTCAAGAATCAAGCTTTCTTTCTTCCATTTCAAAGACTTCCTTAGGTAGGGGTTGTTTTAAAAGTTTTCACTTGTTTTCCTTAAAGAAAGTTCTAGTTTTCTCTTGGTTCAAACTCCTTTCTTCCTTTCTTTTCATTTTCGGCCAAGAGGCCATTTTATGAAAATAACATAAGCTTGATGATGAGGTTTCAAGATAATGACTTGATGATGTCATGTGAGAAACCTCTAAAGCTTGAAACAACTTGGTCTTGGACCATACATGCTTGTGTTTTTCTTTCTTTTCCTTGCTTATGTTTCGAATTTCCTTTCCTTTCTTCCTCAAAGGTTTCATTTTCTCTTCCTTTTTCTTGGATAATTTTTTTCTTTAAGCTTTGTTTCAACAAGGTTTGCTAAAATGTAAAGTAGATCACAAAAGTTTTGTAAAGAAAATTAATCCCATGTTTTCAAAGAGCTCTAAGCTTACCCTTGCCAACCTTAAAGTTGGTCGGCCGTTCTAAGAGTTTTACTCTAGATTGAAGCCCATGAGCAATAAAATAAAGAATATGACTTAGTTCTTATGTGTTTTGTTTGGACAAAGTGTTGAGCTTTGTATTTATTTTCTTAAGCTTGATGATGAAGTTCAACCTTAAGACTTCCTTGAAGTCTAGGTGCTAAGAACTCTAAAGCTTGCCTTATGATACATAATGGGTTGAGGTTTTATTCCTTTAAAGTCTTGCAAAGAGCTCTAGCTAAGATCTAAAATAAGATGCATTCATGTTTACTTTATGCCTTGCATAGCATGTTTATTTTGATGTCATCACTAAGTTCTCAAGACTAATTAATTGGACTTGCACTATCATGTTTAAATTTCAAGCTTGCATCTCATGTTTACATTTCAAGTCATCACTTAACCTTAAAGATAATAAAGAGGTTGCATCCCATATTTATTTTATGCTCTCACTTTACTTTCTAATGAAGAATAAAATGAGTGCATATCATGTTTAAAGTTTATGTCATCACCTAAGTCTCCTAAAGCTCAAAGGCTTGCCCAAGTATCCTATGTAAGGTTTTCAAGAAAATATTGGCATTCTTAAAGAAGCCATTTCGGCCTTGTGGTGATGATGATGGACTTAATATGAGTTCCTCTAATCACAAGTGTCCATAGTTTGTGTTTTGTAATTTTCCAAGCTTAGGAGCACCTAAGCAACATTATGCATAAAATTATATACTTTAAAACTATTTTGCAAGCAAGTTAATTTAGCTATTGACCTTATGTGTAAAGGCATGATTTTAATGAAAGGATTTGAGTTCTAAAAGAGTTTTGAATCCCTAGAATTATTCCAAGAGAAAACTAGTAACTTGTATGCATTTTAATTTACAAGATTATGTGATTTTATGGGCTTATGATTTCGGTTCTGCCCTTCATGATTGGCTGCTGTACAAATGTTGTTCTAAGGTGTTAAAATGTGTAAAATTATGTTTGAGTGAAGGGAGGATCGATTTAGAGAAGTTAGAAAAGAATAAGTAACTTAAAAGGATCAAGAATGAGAATTCTAGAACACCTTAATGCACAAATTTGCAAAACTGTTCCAGCATAATTAATTCAAGTGTAAATGGTTCATAATCAGTAGGATATGCATAAAAACCTTTCATAAATGATTAGGTATTAATTACTAAGCTTAAGGTGATGATAAGGACTTAAAATAGGAATTCTAGCACACTTAGACATGGCAAAATGTGATTCTGTCCAGCAAAGCTAAATTGAGGAAAAGTGAATTATAACTTAGTAAACATGCCTAGGAATCCCTCATAATTGGTTTAGGGATTGATTATGAAGCCTTAGGCGAAGACGGATCTTAAAAGGGTCACGAACGGAGATTCTAGAGCCCGTAAGTATATGATATTTTTGCCCAAACTACATAATGCTGTTTGGAATTTTAAGTGTGCCTAAAACTTAGTGAGAATTTTAAGTAATGATCCCTTAGGTGTTATAAAAATCCTTAGTGAGGATTAGAATGACCGAAATATGAGTTTAAGACCCGTAAGGGTCACATCATAAGATACTATGAGATAGGAGGCGAGTGAGCATATTTATGATGATGAACCTCGAGCATGATTATGATGATGTGATTATGTTAGTTCCTTGAGCATGAAACTTTATGTGCCAAATTTGATATGGTGATATGATGAAATGTTGTGTTTGAGATGCATAATGTTTCAAAGATATGAATGAAATTGAGAAATATGCTCATGTGAACTAGAAAGTTATTGCAATGAGAAAGTTCCATGAAAATGATGCATGTGACTGAAATTATGTGGCATGACTCAAATTTGAGGAAATTCGAGAGTAGCGTTATGCGCGAATTTCCGTCAAATTTGAGGGACAAAAGAAAGTTTTTGAGAAAATGAAGTTTAAAGTTATATGCCGAGACGCATTTCTCCTCTACTGAGGAGAAAGTAAACCCGTGGGGTATGGACGTCGAGCCATACCGAGCCAAAGTCGCTGGTCTTACCGTCGATGCGTTTCGAAGAATGAAAGTATATGATGTTTAAGGTGACACACCGAGACGTACTTTTCCTGCTCCTAGGAGAAGGTAAAACCGTGAGGGCATAGACATTAGCCTGCCAAAGCGGACAAAGTCGTTGGCTTAACCAGTCGATGCGTTTCGAAGAAGGAAAAAGTCCCATGATGGGTGATCCTTAGGCCCCTACCCGTACTTTGAGTCGGGATTATGATGATTATGATTATGTTTATGATTCGCTTATCAAGAGGATAAGTAAGAACTAGTGACGACTAGTTAAGGTATGAGCTCATAGCCTAGTTTAAGGGTGCGGTTACTATATTATTGGTGTCACAAGTATGAGAAAAGGAAAGATGTTCAAAGAAAAGTTTCATGCCACTCAAATGTTGTTTGAATTATTGTTTGATTTACCTAAAGTGCTGCCATGCATCCATGAAATATTATGTTGCATACATGCATTAAGAATCATTATAAAAGACATGGACCTTGGATAAAACCTTTGCGAAACCTCATAATGAACCTATGCATGTTAACCTTTTCATAATAAACCCAAGGTTCCTGGGACGTAAACGATGACACTAGGATAGAGGACTTCCCTCCTGAGATTCTTTAGTAAGAATTCTCACCCCTCTCTTCTTTCCGTTACGTCTTCAGATTCGATGGCGTCGTTCGTGATTTTCATTGACCCGACATGGGAGGTGCACTATGACCCCGAGCATCAGTCCTACCACTTCAAGGGTCATTGCGAGGTGCGCGTTTGCATACGGGACGCCCTTTTGCTTTCCCCGTCTCCAGCTATCACTTCAATCCGACTTCACCCTTTGGCGACGACCTGATCTTTTGAGAGGACACGACCCGATGAGCAGACCGTCGTGCCCAACCTTCCTCGTCCAAGGCACGCGATATCCCGAGATGTTCGTTCTCGATTAGAGGCTGATCCTTCCGAGGACTCTTCCCTTCGTTTCCTATGGGTCGTGGAGGAGGTAGCGAGGACACGGCCACCCAGCCGAGGCATGCGAGGCGCGTTCGAGGCAGCCGAGAGGCGACCACGACGGAGGCCATGGTGTTCCCTCGATTCCCTTGCCTAGATCTCCGCTTCGTTGGGCTACATCCGAGGAGCTCGTCGATCGCGGGCTACATCTCCCCAACCGAGGATCGGCGTCACCAGGAGGCTTGGAGTGGGAGGGTAGTGATAGTTGGGTGCTTATCTTTTGGGGGTTGTTTCATGTATTTGTTATCATGTTTCTTATTTTATGTTATTTTGTACTGCAGCTCTGCCCACTAGTATGGGTAAGACTTTATGCTTCTGTTTATTTCTTTGTATGTGCTAAACTATATTATCTAATGTAATGAGGAATGATGTTTATGATGGATGTGTTCCTTAATGCTTATGTTCTATGTTTTATTTATTCTTCCGCTTCACGTTGTTTATGTTACGCGCAAAGGCTCGCACTTTGTTTTATATAAATCATTTCAAAAAAAAATTACCCGTATTTTCCGCTAAGTATTTTATAAATGAATTTAAAGAGAAGTAATAACTAATAATTAGTCTTGATACGTCCTAGGCATATTAGGGTTAAATTTAGGATGTTACACTGGGCATTACATTTTATACCTGGAATTTAATTTTGTACAATATTTGATTTTCTTATATGGTGTTTTACCCATTCAGGAAATATCGTGTACGATTTCTAACATCGAAAGATAGTTTTATCTTTATAATAGGATAATATCTATCCTTTAAGGCCAAGTGTAAGGCTAAGATTTAATCTTAATTAACAAGATCAAATCCTAGCCATTCTTTTTATTTAAAAAGAAAAGAAAATCAATCTTTACCAAATAAATTACTAAATCTAACCTAAGATAATTATAAGTCAACAAACCTTATCTCTCCACTTGATCATTTCCGAAGAGAACCCCAAGGCAGCCTCCATTGTTGTCTTCCTCAAGAACTCCAAACTTGAGCTTAAACCTTCAAAAACCCTCGCCTAAACTTGCTAAACTTTCAAGATTCTTTTACTAAACTTCAACTACTCATCACCACCTACAAAACTAACCAATTAGAATTTAATTCCTTACCTTTTCTCACCTTGATATTCTCATAATTCAAGCTTAAGGAAGGGCTTGGTGCTGATTGGAAAGCCTTGAAGTGAGGAGGAGTCATTTTTAGAACAACCTTTGTAGCCAAGAGCTCTAAAGCCCAAAAAGTAGGGTTTGTATCTTGTTTGGCTTATTTCTATTTTCTTATAGATTTTCATTGTTTAAATTTGATATTTCTAGTTCTAATGTATGATTACACATAGATATAGATGTATTTACATTGTGGAGTAGTTTGGTGTTGTTGAAAAATCATTTTTGTCAAAAGAAGTTTTGAACTAGTTGCTGGATTCTTGGATTTTTCATAGGTAGAGTATAGTTCATGATTTTTCATCTAGGAATTTGTAGATGGAGTTTTGAGCTGAAATTTTTATAAGATGAGGTTAACATCCTAAACTAGTTCCACGATTTTCTTGAGTTTTCTTTTAGACTTTTAATATGTTTAAAAAATCCAAACTCTAAGAATGATGTGGTTAAGGTCTAAGGCTTATTTTGGAGCATTGAATTTGTCTAATTTTCTTACTATATCAAATGACCGAATTTTCCTTTGAAATTTTACAGGGTGTTAAGGATATCTTGAAGTCCAACTTTGAACTTTTGTAGGATTTTATATGTTCATTTGATATGATAATAAAATTGGGAAATCTTGTTAGCTGGAATCAGGGGGTTTCTGACCTTTGAATTTGTACAATTTTGTTAACATAGCTAGAAACCTTGTCTTGCCCTAAAATTTTTCAAGAACTTGTGGACATATTGAGATGTCACGGATAATTTTTGTAGCTTGGATTTTTTTGTTTAATATACAAACTAATTGTTACCACATAGGGGTGAATCCGCCAAATGTTGGAATTGTACCAATGCCTTGAATTAATGATATAATGGAATTTTGGTTTTAGTATGACATGAATACTTGATTGTGAATATTTGAGTATGTAACTTATGATGTATAAATGCATACTAGAGGAAGTAAAGATTGGTTGGTGAGGCAGATTCAAATCACATTGTGAATAAACGCCTATATGTGTTTTATGCATGCATTTGGAAAAAGGAAAGTAAATGATGCATATATGTGGTAAAAGAGAATGTATGATGTACGCCTTATTTTTACTAAATTAGAAATTAGAATTAATCTAGGTAATTCTTACATAAAATTTGAGACCAAACAATCCTAAAAAATGGAATATAACATTAGAAGAGAAGTTAGGAGCAATTCGTGCGAGTTGCAAACCCCAAATTTCTGACGTGTAAAATGACCAAAATGCCCTTGAGGTTATTCAGAAATGAGGATCGTGGGCCTTGGCGTCCTCAAGGGGATATTTTGACGATAATAAAAGATTGTTTGTGTTATGTGTGTAAATAGAGGAGAAGAATCTCAATTTTGAGTTTCGACGCGAAATGACAAAACGCCTAACGCGTTTTAACTCAATTTTGCGTTGAATGAGCCCGAACCTCACTAAAATGTTTTAAAAGGTGTTTTTAAGTTATGATTAACCATTGGTTAAGTCCGGATGGTCGAGATTTTTAAGTAAAATTACCATTTTGCCCCTGTCTTGTTCAGTTTGCAAATTTTGAGATTTTTGATTCGTCTAGCAAAACCTAAGCAATATTAGGCTCAAATTAAAGGTTATTAGATTCTAATTACTAATTTAGAGTCAAAATTATTTATTTAGATTGATTAGAACCTAAAATTGCTTAAAAACACCCAAATTGCCTACTAATTCACCTAAGCCCTTAATTGCAAATTCTCTAAATTGCAAAGATACCTACCTACACCTATATAATACATGGAACACACAAATTCTCCTCCATGGGGCTGTAATGGCTGAATTATTGGTGCCTCCATGCATCAGAAAATTTGTCAAAGAAAGCACAAAATCCAAGGTATGAAAACAAGGAACCATGAAAACATGATTCCATGTTTTAAGCCACCAACCAAAATGATTTTTCTTCCCTTTTTTTTTTTCTAAAATTTTAGCTTCCCTCCTCCATTTGTCCATTTATGAGCTTCAAAATCTCTATAAATAGGCATGCTTAAGGAGTTTTAGAGGCCTTAGTTCATACTTGCATTTCTAGTTTTTACAAACACCTAAAGCTTTCTTTCCTCCTCCCCCTTGGTCAAACTTCTTCTTCAGTTTCTCAAGAGATTTTCTTTCATTTCACTCCAAGAAACCAAGTTCTTTTCCTTTCCTTCAAACCAAATTAGGTAGGGAGTTGTTTTAAGTTTATTTTATGCTATGACAAGTTATGTTCTTAGCTCAAAATGATGATTTCATGAACCTTTTCTATGGCTTTTTCAATTTGGTTTTCCTTCCCTTTTTTCTTTAATGGTTTAAGTAGGAATGAAATGATGGCTTGATGATGAGGACCTTGAGTGTGGGTTGTAAATCTATTACCAAGTTAGGCCTCTAAAGCTTGAAAGTTCCACTTGATGCAAAACTTTAAGGAATGATGTTTTTATGCTAACCTTGAATTTAGAACTCTATGTAAAAATAGTTTTCGTTATGATTGATTTCAAAAAGTGTTGATGTTCATCTTTTAATCCATTTCTTTGGGCTTGATGATGAGGTTCAAGTTATAAGGTTGTGTTTGACACTTTGGCATAAAGAACTCTAAAGTTCACTTTGTCTTGCTAAGATATATTGGGTTGAATTTATATTTCTCTAAAGTCTTGGAGGAGCTCTAGTAAAGAAATAAAATGAACTTGCATCCATGTTTAAGTTTATGCCTTGCATAACCATGTTTACTTTCTATGTCATCACTAAATTCTCAAGAATGAATAAATGAACTTGCATTCTCATGTTTAAATTTCCAAGCTTGCATTTCATGTTTATGTTTCAAGTTGTCACTTAATCTCTAAAGATAATAAAAGGTTGCATCTCATATTTATTTTATGCTTTCACTTTATTTTATAATGGCTAAAAGAATCAACGCATGGCATGTTTATTATTATGTCATCACCTAAGAATCCTAGAGCTCAAAGACTTGCCCAAGTATCACAAGCAAAGTTGGAACCATGGTAATAAGAACTCTAAAGCTCACTTTCAATTTCCTTAAGATTATTGGAGTCAAAGAATTCATTCTTTAAGAAGTCTTGAGTTTGGAGCTTAATAAGATGTAATAAGAATTCTCTTTCTCTTCATCCTTGAGCCGCGCCGGACACCATTCGCTTCTATTTTTCTTTTATTAAGATTCTCTTCTCTCTCTCCACTTGTCGATGCGGACTACCGCCGCTAGTTTCTTATTCATTTCAAGCACTTGCATCATGTTTAAATTTCAAGTCTTGCATATCATGTTTAATTTCCAAGTCATCACCTTAAATCTTAAAGATAAAGAAAGGGATTTGCATATTATGTTTATGATTCTAGTTATCACCTAAATCTCTAAAGCTCAAGACTTGCTCTTTTTATCTTAAGTGAAAATTTTAATCATGAACATTCTTTCAATGTATAAATCGGCCTCATGATTAAGGAAGGCCTAAAGTCCTATGATTTCTTTCAAGTTTAACAAAAAGAATTAGTTTCTAAAGGAGTTTCGAGGTTTTACAAATATTTTACGGAACTAGTATCACATGTGTACTGAAATGTAACTTTAAGCAATTATATGAGGTTCATGATTCGGCCACTAATCTGAGTTTAGTACTACTGTATGATGATGGTTTAATATGTTTGAAGTTGTGATAATTATGGTTTATTGCTAAAGGAATGATTCTATGCATGTTAAAGATAAAACTAGCTTCCTAGAAAGCCAAAAGCAAGATTTCTAGGACTAGAGAATGAAATTTATACATTCTATCTAGAACCCTTAAAAGCTATAAGAATCAGATTTTATTATGTTAGATAAGTGAAAATGATTCATAATTGGTTTAGTAATTAATTTTAGCATCATAGGGAAAGCGGTAACAAGAAAGGGTTAAAGATGCAACTTCTAGCACATTAAAGCCTTAAATATAACCTACCACCTATCTGTCCCATGTGGTTTAATAATGTACTTGAAGGTTATAATTAAGGGTAATAATGATAATGAATCCCTTAGATGCATAAGAAAGTAAGATAATGATTGAGGTTACCTGATTCTAAAGTCGTGGCTTTAAGGGAACTTTTCTGAGGATTTATGATGATGCCTCTTTGATGTTTGAAATGATAAGTCTATGTAGTGATTTGATGCTTATTAAGTATTTGATTTCATTGAATGACTTCATGATTCGCATGTTATAGTTGCTGTTGCAAACAATGAGAATGTTTATGCATCTTGATGATTATGAATTGGGAGTTGTATTATGATATAACATGCAAAGACTTAATGGTGACTTAAACTTATGAGGAAATGATCCTTTGGACCCATCAGACTATAGGTGGTGAAAAGGTGATTCTTGCCCCCTAAACCGTTCTCAAGGGTAGAGTCGGATTTTAACTTATCAAAAGGATAAGTATATGCTAGTGACGACTAGTAAGATATGAGCTCATAACCTAGATTACTCCAAAAAAGGTGGAGTATAGGGTGGCCCAGGAAAATGATGATGAAAGTAACTTTAAGTCACCTAAGGAACTAAGTAATGCACTGTGTAAATATGATGTTCTTCTATACATAGTATTTATGAAATGATGATGGGAATATGATGTAGTTGTATGCATAACTATGTTATTATGTATGAAAGGAAAAATTCATTATAAACATGACATGCTAAGTTTATGATGCATTATAAGATGCATGATTAAAATGAACGGACCTCGGAAAGTATATTTTCGAACTAAATAAATGAATCTTAGCATGCTCACATTTTCATAATGAAACCCGAGGTTCCTGGGGACGATGATGATGACACGATGCATATGAGGAGTACCCTACGAGATTCTTTTATAAGTTTCTCATTCCCTCTTTCTTTCTTTCCATCTCGTCTTTAGAAAGTGATGGTGATGCTCGTGATTTCCGTTGATGCTCTCACCTGGGTAATGCACGTGATCTTGTGAACCAGCTTATTATCCTTGAGGAACGTATCGCTAAACCTTGAGCATGAACTTGATATCTATTCCTATCTCTTAGTGTTATTAATAGGTGCCGTTAAGATGTTTTTCCATCCATATATTATTTATGTTTTGTTTGATTGCCTACATCTAGCTTAACTCTTGGTGTTGGTAGGAAAAATATTTATGTGATATGTAATTATGGATGTCATATGATGGAGCCAATATGATGTGTTCTTCATGATATGTCTATTCGTTTTCTGCTTTATTTTTTAATTATCGTTCACGTTATGCATGACTCACGTTTTCAATTATTATTTTTTTTAAAAAAAGGCTCATAATTTTACTAAGTATTTTCAAAGCATGATTAAGGAACTGAAGCAAAGAGTAATGTCTAGTAATTAATTAGATATTGCCTAGGTGTATTGGGTTAATTATTAGGGTGTTACATGTTACATATGAACTTTAATCGTGCATGTTCTGAACATATGGACAAAACATAAATAAGACTTACATTGAATGAGGGGAAGGCAAAAAAAGAACTTCTGGAGAGATATTATGTAGTCAGACGCAATCTCCAGGAATAGATCTGTGTGTGATTCGAAGAAGGAAAAAATGAAGTCTGATGGTCACATATAGTAATGAGCTCGTCCTAATGAGCAATCTATTTCCCATGTGTGGTGTTATCCACTAGAGATACCATTTGGTATGAACTAAGTCTTTCCTATGTCGATAAAAGAGAAAAATGCACTAAATTGAGTTCTATGGGACATGAGTAAAACGGAAACCCTTTCCATATGTCAAGGACATTGTAAGATAATTTTACTACATTTAGCATATGCATATTCATATCATATTAAATTATTTTGTTCAGCATTATTTACTATAATCATGAGCCTTATGATATATATGTATTAAGTGATTAAATATTAAAGGCAACCTACTTGGAAGGATGATTTTGAACTTTAAAAATGAATCTTTGGTATATAATGCATGATCACATTTTTTTAATAAACCGAAGTGGCTTGGATTATGACGATGACATTTATCATTGTGTATTTGGGGATACCTATTGAGAATCTTAGAATTCTTGTGAGCCGGGATTTAGGATGGGAGTGATCGCTGTGCGAGAAGGCACGAACAAGAAGCAGCTCCGCCTCCAAGTGGAGGGATACATGAATGAAAAATTACACACCAAATCAAGGGATCTGAGTTTGTATAGGTATGGACTATACAGTTAAGGAGGGATTATATGAATTGATTAGTACAACCTATGCCACAAAGATGCATCTTTCTTTTCGGTAGCTTATCACTAAAGAACTCCACAGGTAAGCATGCTTGACTTGGGATAATTTTGAGATGAGTGACCTCTGGGAAGTTTTCCTAAAAAATGTACGCCCAGGATTTCTCCTGTAAAGTACAAATGATCGAAATGCCCCGGTCATTTTTACCGGAATTTTAGGACAGTTGCCCGGAACCCTCGAATGGGTCAACTCGATGTTTAAAGGGGATTATGTGTTATGAATGATATTTGAGGTGAAAATCTCGTTTTCTAAACTTTCGGCTCAAAATGACCAAAATACCTCGCCGTGTTCTATAAAAGGTGCCGTTTGAGCCCGAAACTTTTCCAGGAAGTTTAGAATGATGTTTATGAGCAATGTTTGATGTTTAGTTTGGCCCTGAAGGTCCGAGCAGTTTAGCAAGAATTACCATTTTGCCCCTAGAACAATGTACAGTAAGCCTAATGACGCAATTAAGCAAACCTAAGCAATATTAGGCTCTAATCGAAGATTAATTTATTTCGATAATTAATCTAGAGTCAAAATAATTTATTAAGGTTAATTAGAACCTAAGATTGCTTAGATAAACTCTAATTGCATTCTTTAATTCAAGATTCCTAGTCATGGAATCTTGAATAGTGTTTTCTCTCTCCAATTCCTTAAATTAAGGAATTGTGCCATACCTCATTTGACTAAGAAAATTAATTTAAATTGTTAATCTAGTATGACCACTCCTAATCAAGTCTTGAACCACCTTAATTAACCATTTTCTCACCTAAACACTTGCTTACAAACTCCTAATCAAAAGCCTAATCAAAGACACACCTAAACACATCCTTAAACCACAATTACATGAACAAAATTCCTTACCCCTTGGCTGATGTGTTGGCCGAAAATCCCCCCTCAAAATGGTGCCACATGTTGATTTTTGTTGCACTCCAAGCCCATGCCTTAGGCCATACCCAAACCCATATCTCACCATGCCTTGCCCATATTCTCCACCATACCAATCAAAGAGATATTTCTTATCTCCTCCCTCCTCACTTGGCCGCACTCCTCCCCCTCAAAGGCCATCCATGAGCTCTCCATCTTCTATAAATACCAAGCCTTGATGAACCTTGTCACACTTTGGTTCACTTGGTAAGTTTACACTTCTTGCAAAATCCTCTCATTTCCTCTCAAACTCCCTCACTTGGGCCAGTTCTTCCTCAAGACTTCAAGAGGATTTCCTCCTCCTTTCATCAAGAAAACAAAGCTTCCTTACATCTCTCTTCAAGACTTCTTTAGGTAGGGGTTAAGTTTTGATGATTTTGTTTGTGTTTTTCAAGAAAGTTCTAGGTTTTCTCTTGGTTTCAAACTCTTTTCCCTTCCCTTTTCATTTTCGGCCAAGAGGCCCTTTCACAAAGAAAACATGAGCTTGATGATGAGGTTTCAAGATAATGACTTGTTGTTGTCATGTAAGAAACCTCTAAAGCTTGAAACAACTTGGTCTTGGACCATACATGCCTTGATTTCTTCCTTTTCCTTGATAAAGTTTTGGTTTTCTTTCCTTTCCTCTTCATGATTTTTGGTTTCCTTTGCTTTGGTTTGAACAAAGTTTGCTAAAAATGTAAAGTAGATCACAAAAGTTTTGTTAAGGAAAATTAATCACATGATTTCAAAGAGCTCTAAGCTTACCCTTGCCAACCTTAAAGTTGGTCGGCCGTTCTAAGAGTTTTACTCTAGATTGAAGCCCATGAGCAATAAAATAAAGAATATGACTTAGTCCTTGTAGTTTTGTTTAGACAAAGTGTTGAACTTTGTGTCCATTTCCTTAAGCTTGATGATGAAGTTCAAACCTTAAGACTTCTTTTGAAGTCTAGGTGCTAAGAACTCTAAAGCTTGCCTTATGATACATAATGGGTTGAGGTTTATGTTCCTCTAAAAGTCTTGTAAGAGCTCTAGTTAAGATAAAAACAAGTTGCATTCATGTTTAAATTTATGTCTTGCATCTCATGTTTATTTTGATGCCATCACTAATTTCACAAGAATAAATGAATGAACTTGCATTACCATATTTAAATTCCCAAGCTTGCATTTCATGTTTATATTTCAAGTCATCACTTAATCCTTAAAGATAATAATGAAGTTGCATCTCATATTTATTTTATGCTCTCACTTTACTTTCTAATGAAGAGTAAAATAAAGTGCATAGCATGTTTAAGATTATGTTATCACCTAAATATTCTAGAGCTCAAAGACTTGCCCTAAGTATCCTAAAAAGGGAACTCTAGTCAAAAAGAAATGGATGAGTTTTAGTATAATTCAATAATGGTTTGATTTTGTAAAATGCATGAATGATTTTAGGAAATGTTTGAAAATCGTTTTATGAGGTCTCAAGGTGTTTAAATAGTTTGGAATGTGTTAAAAATCATGTTTTCTCAAATTCCAGAGGTTTTAATCGATTACCATCCATGTAATCGATTACCAGAAGGGTTTTCCTAAGGACTTTTGGTTCTGGTAATCGATTACCAGAGGCCATGTAATCATTACCACCTTCTTCATGCCCAGAACCTGCTCGAAACCCTAATCGATTACCATAGTGTAATCGATTACTCCTGTGTTTATTTTTTCGGAAATAGACTTAACCCTAAGTAATTGATTACCATCCTATGTAATCGATTACCCGGTTGTTTTGAAACAGAATAAATTGAGCTCCTGGTAATCGATTACTAGGAACATGTAATCGATTACAGAACATTTTTGTTCCTGAAAATGTCCCAAGAGAAAACTAGCAACTTATATGCATTTCAACTCAAGAGATTATGTGATTTATGGGCTTATGACTTCGTTTACCCTCTATGTTTGGCTACTGTATAAATGCTGTTCTAAGGTGTTAAATGTGTAAAATTATGTTGAGTGAAGCAAGGATCGATTTAGAAAAGTTAGAAAAGAATAAGTAACTTGAAAGGGATTAGAGATGAGAATTCTAGAACACCTTAATGCATAGAAATGCAAATATGTCTAGCATGATTAATTCAAGGATAAATGACTCATAATTAGTAAGACATGTACAAGATCCCTTCATAAATGATTAGGTGTTGATTTCTAAGTTTAATGTGATGATAAGAGCTTAAAATGGTTTATAACTTAGAGAATATGCCTAGGAATCCCTCATAATTGGTCTAGGAATTGATTATGGAGCCTTAGGCAAAATGGATCTTAAAAAGGGTCACGAAGAGATTCTAAGCCCCTTAAGCAAATGATATTTTCTGCCCTTTCATGTGCAGTGATGTATGGAATTTTTTTAGTGAGTTCAAATCTTAGAAAATTTTAAGTGTTAGCCCCTTGAGGGTATTGAAGATGCAAATACAAGTTTAAGGCCCGGAGGGTCAAAGCATAAGATACCATGAGATAGGTGGCCGAGAGAGCATAATTATGATGATAAACCTCGAGCACACTTATGATGATGTGATTATGTTAGTTCCTTGAGCATGAAACTTTATGTGCATGATTTATGGTGATATGATGAAATGTTGTATTTAAGATGCATAAGGTTTCGAAATATGAATGAAATTGAGGAATATGCTCATGTAAACTAGAAAGTTATTGAATTGAGAAAGTTCCATGAAAATGATGCATGTGACTGATTATGTGGCATGACTCAAATTTGAGGAAATTCGGAGAGTAGCTGTTATGCCGCCGAATTTCCGTCAAATTTGAGGGACATAAGAAAGTTTTTGAGAAAATGATGTTTAATGGTGATATGCCAAGACGTACTCCTCCTTCCTGAGGAGAAGGTAAAACCGTAAGGGCATAGGCATCAGCCTGAAAGCGGACAAAGTCGTTGGCTTAACCAAGTCGATGCGTTTCGAAGAATGAAAATATATGATGTTTAAGGTGCACACCAAGACGTACTTCTTCTCCTTTGTAGGAGAAGGTAAAACCATGAGGGCATAGACATTAGCCTGCCAAGCGGACAAAGTCACTGGTCTTAACTAGTCGATGCGTTTCGAAGAAGGAAAAAGTCCCATGATGGGTGATCCTTAGGCCCCCTACCCATACTCTGGGAGTCGGGATTATGATGATTATGATGAATATGATTATGTTTATGATTCGCTTATCAAGAGGATAAGTAAAAACTAGTGACGACTAGTTAAGGTATGAGCTCATAGCCTAGTTTAAGGGGTGCGTTACTATTATGATTGGTGTCACAAGTATGAGAAAAGGAAAGATGTTCAAGAGAAAAGTTACATGCCACTTATATGTTGTTTGATATTTGTTTGATTTATCTAAAGTCCTGCCATGCATCCATGAACTATTATGTTGCATACATGCATTAAGAATCATTATAAAAGACATGGACCTTGGATAAATATCTTTGTGAAAACCTCATAATGAACCTATGCATGCTTAACCTTTTTATAATAAACCCAAGGTTCCTGGGACGTAAACGATGACACTAGGATAAAGGATTTCCCTACTGAGATTCTTTAGCAAGATTCTCACCCCTCTCTCCTTCTTTCCGTTACGTCTTCAGACATCGATGGCGTTCGTGATTTTTTTTGACGCACCCGTGTGGGAGCTGCATCGATTCCGTCATCAGTCCTACCACTTCGAGGGTCGTTGTGCTATACGCATTTTTGCATACATGGGACGCCCGTTTGCCTTCCAAGTCTCAGCTTCCATTCACTCCAACCTCCCCCTTTGGTGACGACATGATTTTTGAAAGGACGACCCGTGACGAGGAACGTCGCGCCCGTTCTCTCTTAGCGGTGCGAGGTTACCCCGAGTACATGCCTCGCCCTAGACGTTCGGAGATCGACCCATCAGATGATCCTCCTTCTAATCCTTTCTCGGAGGGTTCCGCCCTGGTACCCATGGACATCGGGATGGGGCGAGGAGACGGTGACACAGCGGAGGTTAGCACGACGTCCGGAGATGCGCCTCACCATGGCGGGCATGCTCGCCCATCCGTCCGCCTCACGCATCGAGGAGCTTGCCCAGTTCATTGTATATGTGCCACCGAGGGATGGGTAGGAGCGTCCTCCATAGCTCGAGGAGGGGAGTCTTAGCTTGGGAGTATCTTTTGGGGGTTGTTTTCATGTATTTGTTATTATGTTTCTTATTTTATGTTGTTGTCCTGCAAGCTCCGCCCACTAGTATGGGTAAGACTTTATGTTTCCTTTACGTTCCAGTGATATTGTACTAAACTATGTTAACTAATGTGATGAGAAATGTTTTCATGATGGATGTGTTCTTTAATGTTTATGTTCTGGATGTCTTATGTATTCTTCCGCTTCACATTGTATATATGTCACGCACAAAGGCTCGCACTTTGTTTTATATGAATCATTTCAAAAAAAATTTACCTATATTTTCCGCTAAGTATTTTGTAAATGAATTTAAGAGAAGTAATAACTAATAATTAATCTTGAATACGTCCTAGGCGTATTGGGTTAAATATTAGGGTGTTACAAGAAACATGTGAGTGCGGACAAAGCACGTGAAAAGACCTATGTTGGTTTGTATGGACAATCGTCAATCCATAAAGCAGCAAGGGATGTTACAAATGGTATCAAAGCCTGCACTTTTCCCAACGGTGTGGTTTGGGGACGAACCAAGCGGAAGCTCGGTGGGCATGTGACGTTCGGGACAAGGAGCGAGCGATCACGTGCGAGAAGGCACGGACAAGGAGCCCTTAGAACAGGAGAGGGGTACATGAATGAATCGATTACACACCCGAATAAAAAGAATCTTAGAGTCTGTATAGGATGGGACTATAAAGTTAAGGAGGACTTATATGAATTGATTGGTATTACCTATGCCACAAAGATGCATCTTTCTTTTGGTAGCCCACGAAAAACTCCATAGTGAAGCATGCTTGACTTGGGTTTTTGAGTGGGTGACCTCCTGGGAAGTTTTCCCAAGAAATATGTGAGTAAGGACAAAGTGTAACGCCCCAATTTTTACTGTAATTTTTACTGTCATTAGGAATTACCGAATTACCATAGGTAAATATTATATAAAATTTGAGACCAAACAATCCTTAATAAAGGAATATAACGTTAGAAGAGAAGTTAGGAGCAATTCGTGCAAGTATTGCAAACCCCAATTTCTGTACGTGTAAAATGACCAAAATGCCCCTGAGGTTATTTTACTAGAAAATGAGGATCGTGGGCCCCACCCATCCTCAAGGGGATGTTTTGATGTTAATAAGGGATTGTTTGTGTTATGTGTGTTAATAGAGGAGAAGAATCTAATTTTGAGTTTCGACGTGTGAAATGACCAAAACGCCCCGCGCCGTTTTAACTCCGATTGCGTGCCGACTAAGCCGAACCTCACTAAAATGTGTTAAAAGGTGTTTTTAAGCCATGATTAACCATTGGTTAAGCTCGGGTGGTCTCGGCAATTTTTAAGTAAAATGACCGTTTTGCCCCGTCTTTTGTAGTTTGCAATTTTTGAGATTTTTGATTCGTCTAATGAAACCTAAGCAATATTAGGCTCAAATTAAAGCTTATTAAATTCTAATTATTAATCTAGAGTCAAAATTATTTATTTAAATTGATTAGAACCTAAAATTGCTTTAAAACACTCAAATTGCTTACTAATTCACCTAAGCCCTTAACCGTAAATTCTCTAAATTGCATGAATACCTTACCTACACCTAAATAATACATGGAACACACAAATTTCTCTTTGGGCTGTAATGGACGAAATTATTGATGCCATTATGCATCAGAATAATTGCCCAAAGATACACTAAAACAAAATGCCAAAAATTCCCTAAAACATGGCATAAAACATGCCTTAAACAAGGAATGATTTTCCTCCCTTTGTTCCCCATGAAAATCCATCAGCCTTCCTCCTTCATTTGTCCATTTATGAGCTTCAAAATCTCTATAAATAGGCATGCTTAAGAAGTCTTAGATGCTTGCTCAAAATTTACACATTTCTAGTTTTTTCAAAGCACCAAAAGCTCTCATTTCCTCCTCCTCTTGGCTGAATTCTTTCTTCAAGTTTTCAAGAATATTTTCTTTCATTTCACTCCAAGAAACCAAGTTCTCTTCCTTTCCTTCAAATCAGATTAGGTAGGGAGTTGTTTTTAAGTTTATTTCTATGCTTTGCTAAGTGTTGTTCTTGGTTCAAAATGATGATTTCATGGATTTTCTCTAGTTTTTCCATTTGGTTTTCTTCTTCCTTTTTCTTTGAACAATTTGGCCATATGGCCTAGGTGGGACTAAGATGATGGCTTGATGATGAGGACCTTGAGGGTGGGTTGTGAATCCATCACAAGTTAGGCCTCTAAAGCTTGAAAGTTCCACTTGATGCAAAACTTTAAAGAATAATATTTTTATGATGTTTTTATGATCTTGAGTTTAGAACTTGAAAGATGTATTTTTCACTTTGTCTTGCTAAGATATATTGGGTTGAATTTATATTTCTCTAAAGTCTTGGAGGAGCTCTAGTAAAGAAATAAAATGAACTTGCATCCATGTTTAAGTTTATGCCTTGCATAACCATGTTTACTTTCTATGTCATCACTAAATTCTCAAGAATGAATAAATGAACTTGCATATTCATGTTTAAATTTCCAAGCTTGCATTTCATGTTTATGTTTCAAGTTGTCACTTAATCTTCAAAGATAATAAAGAAGTTGCATCTCATATTTATTTTATGCTCTCACTTTATTTTATAATGGCTAAAAGAATCAACGCATGACATGTTTATTTTTATGTCATCACCTAAAGATCCTAGAGCTCAAAGACTTGCCCAAGTATCACAAGCAAAGAAATAAGATTATTGGAGTTAAAGAATTGATTCTTTAAGAAGTCTTGAGATTGGAGCTTAAAAGATGTAATAATAATTCTCTTCTCCCTTCACCACAATGCGGATTCCCGCCCTCCTTTTAAGATCTTCTTCCTCCACTGGTCCTATGCGGACTCCGCCGCTCCAAGTTTCTTGCATCATGTTTATATTTCAAGCTCTTGCATCATGTTTAATTTTCAAGTCATCACCTTAAATCTTAAAGATAAAGAAATGGATTTGCATATCATGTTTATAATTCCAAGTTATCACCTTATAATGACAAGATTAAAATGAGGTTGCATAGCATGTTTATGATTCTAAGATATCACATAAATCTCTTAAGCTCAAGACTTGCTCCTTTTATCTTGAGAATTTTAATTATGAAGATTCTTTCAAAAAGAATTAGTTTCTAAAAGAGTTTTAAAGCTTTGCAAGGATTCTACGAGAAACTAATATTTTATGTTCACTTAAAATGTGATTTTATACAATTATATGAGGTTCATGATTCGGCTTCTAATATGAGATTAGTACCAATAAATGATGATGATTTAATATGTTTGAAGTTGTGATAATTATGGTTTATTGCTAAAGGAATGATTCTATGCATGTTAGAGATAAAACTAGCTTCCTAGAAGTAAAAGCAAGATTTCTAGAACTTTAGAGAATGAAATTTATGTATTCTTCAGAGCCTTTAGTGACCTTAAGAACCAGATATTATTATGTTTAGATAAGGGACAATGATTCATAATTGGTTTAGTAATTAATTTTAGCATCATAGGGAAAGTCGGAACGAGAAAGGGTTAAAAATGTAACTTCTAGCACATTGTAAAACCTTAAGAACAACTTACTGTATGCTGCCCCATATAGTCTAATAATGTTCTTAAGGCTTATAATTGATGGTAATAAATCCCTTAGATGCATAAGTAATTAGTTTGATAATTAAGGTTACCCAATTTAGAGTTCGGTTATTAAGGAGCTTTCCTTAGAATTTTAGATGACATCTTTTGATGCTTTGAATGTTTTATATATGAAGTAATGCCTCCTGAGAATTTGATATTATTGAATGATTTCATGGCTTGCATGTTATAGTTGCTATTGCAAACAATGGAATGTTCATGCATCTTGATGATTATGATATAACATGCTAAGACTTAATGGTGACTTAAACTTATAAGGAAATGATCCTTTGGACCCATCAGACTATAGGTGGTGAAAAGGTGATCCTGAGAAATTGATCCTTTAGACCCATCAGACTATAGGTGGTGAAAAGGTGATTCTTGCCCCCTAGCCCGTTCTCTCAAAAGGGTAGAGTCGGATTTTAACTTATCAAAGGGATAAGTATATGCTAGTGACGACTAGTAAGGTATGAGCTCATAACCTAGATTACTCCCAGGAAAATGATGATGAAAGTAACTTTAAGTCACCTAAGAAACTAAGTAAATGCATTATGTGAATATGATGTTCTACTATGCATAGTATTTATGAGATGATGATGAGAAATATGATGTTTTGCTATGCATAGTATTATGAAATGATGATGAGGAATATGATGTGATTTTATGCATAACTATGTTATTATATATGAAAGGAAAAGTTCATTATAAACATGACATGCTAAGTTTATGATGCATTATAAGACGCATGATTAAAACGACGAACCTCGGAAAGTATATTTTCAAACTTAATAAATCAATCTTAGCATGCTCACTATTTCATAATGAAACCCGAGGTTCCTGGGGACGATGATGATGACACAATGCATCATGAGGTGAGTACCCTCCTGAGATTCTTTTTATAAGTTTCTCACTCCCTCTATTTTTCTTTCCATCTCGTCTTCAGAAACGGAAGGAAGCGTTCGTGAATCACATTGAGGCTTTACCGGTAGCTGAACTTGATCTCTAGTTTCACTCGTATATTTTCAGATATTTATCCCTATCCTTGGAGTGTTATTACTAGGTGCCATTAATGGATGTCCTTCCATCCATATATTATTTATGTTTTGTTTGATTGCCTACACCTAGCCTAATTCTGTTGGTAGGCAAATATCTATGTGTTATGTAATTATGGATGTTATATGATGGAGCCAATGTTATATGATGTATTTAATTTCGATATGTCTTTTTATATTCTGCTTAGTCGTTCACGTTATGCGCGGCTCACGTTTTCAATTTTTTTTTTTAAAAAAAAATGGCTCGTAATTTCACTAAGTATTTTCAAAGTATGATGAAAGAACTGAAGCAAAGAGTAAAGTCTAGTAATTAATCAGATACAACCTAGGTGTATTGGGTTAATTATTAGGGTGTTACACAAAGCACGTTGAAAGACTGTGTTGGTTTGTAGACAGTTTGCAATCCATAAAGCAGCAAGGGATGTTACAATTCTCACCCTTATGTTTGTGATTCTTGTGCCGTTTTCAGATAGTACAAGAGAAAAAAGTTGTTTGCTGAAATACATGCATCTGAGGGAGCTTGTAGAAAAGCTTCCTCTTGTACTTGACTTAGTATTCAATAAATGTTTTATCTCGTATATATTTTAATCGAATTACGAACTAGTTACTGCCCGAATAGCTCTAATTGCGTAGCTACTTGAGCAAGGTTAAATTTATAAGTCATAACTCCTAAGTATAATGTCAACTTAATGATGGTATTGCACTTAGGAAGATGTATGGTCTTATGTGGCAACTCCTAATTATAATTAAATAAAAATTATTTTCCACTAAAATATCTTAAAGTTTTTTCACTCTCTTAACATTATTCATTCACTCATTTTCGACCTACATTTTTTTTTATCTTTTCACGCTACTCTTTTCTTTCCATCAACTGATTCTATGGTTTGCTTTGTTTCTTTTTCATTTCCCTTCTCTATCATATAATTGTCATTTTTGTTCATTCATGTGTCATTGTTGAAATAAATATGAATTGGTTGCTATTAAAATTCTTTTCTTATCATGTTTTCATTTTAAATCTCTCACCTTAAAATCTTTCCTCGATTTCACACACAAATTTATTATGTTTTTAACTAATCATTCATTGACTGGCTAATTTAATTCTAAAGTTGCCATTAGTTTTGTGACACATTTCAATGAGAGAATTTCATTTTAATTACATAGTAAACGAGCTAGCATATGCTAAAATTTTTAAAAAACAAAAATATAATGAGAAAAATTATTAAAGAATATCATATAAAAAAATAAGTAAATCAAAATAAATCTGTGAAATTACATAAATAAATATCGGTGTAAACTAATCCTAGAGATACTCAAGGTGAAGGACATGGAATTGGTAAATAATTAAACCAATATTACCTCGGACCAAACTGCTTTATGCTGAATCATACATCCTCGGTCCAGTATACCGTGTACTGGAAATTGTAACAGTCTAAATTCAGTTTTCTAAAGATCTAATGCCAGATCAGCATCTTATATGAGAACTGTAACATTTTCCGCCATTCAATTACCAATTAATTTACCTACTCTCAACAGTAAAACCTAACATAAATGACTTTCAAATTTTATTTTCACTATATCAATAAACCCAAATATCTTTTGGAATTTTTCAGATCTTCCTATTAATTAAAGTCGACCAATTTGAAAGCTCTATATAATCAGAATGAATCAACGAATCATTATGCTGTAATATTCCCTTTTCTTAAAGCAATATACAAAGAACAAAAATGGCATATTAATGGACTGGATTAGGTTCAATTATTTATGAGCTAATCTTCCAAACCAAGGACTCCATGTACATTACCAAAATGCGCCAGCATGGGAGTTGGATTTGCTCCTGGAGTCTTCTACTTATATCAAACTCACTCTAATTTAACAGGTTAACTATCAATCCCACAATGCTGGGCCGCTAATTTCTTTTATCTTTCTTTCGTTTCTACACCTTAAAGAAATGGTTTTCAAGATCTTCAAAGGAGACTGCTATATTCCTCCAATGTTACAGTTCGAAAATGAGTACGAATCCACGCAGTAACTAGAGTGCTTTACTAAACAATCAGAATAACAAGAAAAACACGGTTCTTGTACATAAATTACACTACAATCATTCACACTTCGTGACGTGACGGAAAAATCCATTAATTATGACGTGACGTGATCTAGATAAAAAATTGTGTTTCCTTTTATTTCTTTAAAAAAATTGTTGGATAGTCCTAATTCCAATAATTAGTTATTAAGCACACACATAGAAAAGTTAATTGAACCTATTATCGTCAGTGAAAAGTTGCCGAATATTGGCTCAATTGGTCTATAAGTGACACAAGATTTGGGCTTCTAGTCCAAATGGGAATGGTTGCCAGCTTTGAGCGAGCTGCTTAGAGATGGAATCATGGTCCAGCGGGGCGTGCTTCAAAGTGAACACGTGCTTTTGTTCAAACGAAGGAACCTTACATCAGCCGCAATAGTTCGTGGAGAGGGACCCTTTCCCCATGGCAGTTGGATGTAGCCGTGGCTTGCATACGTGCTTAGATGGTTACTTGAGATCATGGGGCTGTGCTAGCCTTAGTATAAAAGGGAAAAGGAAGCAAAGAGGAAGGGAGACGAAGATCAACAGACAAATTTCAATACTTTGTTTTAGCTTACATTTTCTTTTTCCTTTAGGTGTAGTTTTAGAAGTAGTTTTTCTCACTCTTGTAATTTCTCTTCCATGTTCTTGAGTATTGTTGTTATGTTACGTCTATCATCAATATTCAATCACATTTCCATTTTCAATCCTAAGTCCAAAGCTTCTTGTCTTTAGTATTTGGAGGACCCATAACCAAGGGGCTGTTCCCTCCTTGGTATAATTGCCTCTTTTCTCGGGATCACGCGGAATTTAGTTCCTTGGCCGTTGTTACCGCTGACTAGTTGAACTAATTTTACCACAACATATTTTTGGCACGCCTGTGGGACCAAAAGGATTGATATAGTGAAGTATAATTCTGAGTTTGGCATTAGAGTGGCATAAGGAGTTACGCTTAAGCAAATGAGTACTCCGTGATGTCAACGAATGCTAAACATGGAACCCCGAAGGAAGATTGATCCTCAGGATTCGAAATTGAAGAGGTTCAAGTGTGCCAGAAATGTTGATTGCTGTCGTTCCGAAATGGACTCCATCTTCAGCGTCTGACCTGTAAAAACAATGAGGTTAAAAAATCTATGACTCTACGCATTGTTTATTCAGGATGGAACTTGGAGTGGACTATGTATGTTAAAATCTCAAAACAACTTCCTGAGATTGTCCTCTAATGGTGATGAATGTTTTGCAGGAAAGAATTATTCCTAACATGGGAATCATGTTTATGATGTTTTGGGGAATTTTCCCTTCACAACCGTATGCAAGTCCTGGGGGCAAGTCAATTTGATTAGAAGACCTATGAATTGGAGAGGCATTTAGGCTTACCACCATTAAGCAATGATAACCATGGATGCCCTGCGAATTACCATGAAACATGCCTTCCTGTAGAGTAAATAATATGTTAAGCAGAATGTAATGAGAAGGACAGCTGGCTATGGGGCTTCATATTCAACGGGACCCAAGGAGGAGGACCGTCCCACGGGTCCTGAATTACTGGTATTGGCCCTAATCAAGGGTTAAACTATACAATCTCCATAGGAATTAGCCGCTGAATAAGCATGTACCAGTTTGATGATGCATGATCAAGGAGGATTTAGGCCAAGACTTGCAACATCCTAGTTTTCTTCAAATACATTAATTGAGGAAAACTTAATAGGAATATTAGAATTCCTAGGAACAGTGCCGCCATGAAATGACTCCATGAAGGGAAGTACAAAAAAAAAAAAAAACGTGAATAGTACTTGGCAGCCGTAGCCCTTCTTGCAAGTCTAACCTGGGATCGAGGCCTGAGGTGCCCGAAAACTAAGAAAATATGAGAATAAGATTAGGAATGTGTGGGAACAAATAATTTTATACCTAGAATTAAATTTCTGTAATATTTGTGAGATCGGGAGAATTGCTTGCCGTTCTTCTGGAAGATTTCTGTGTGGCTTTCATTGAAGACATTTCCATCACTACAACTAAATAATATCCCCCAAATTAAGACAAGTGAAGGCTAAGATTCAATCTTGGAATCCAAGATCAAATCCTAGCCATCCATCATAGCCTAGTCACCAAATTCATCATGATTTTCTACAAATATCTTGCCTTGCATTTATTGACAAGCCTAGTCACTTAATCTTCTTAACCAAGCCATGCTCATATTCGGCCATTTCAAGGAGAACGAGCTTGGAATTCTTCTCATAGCCAAGAGCTTCACCTTGTGTTCATCTCACAAAAACCCTAGCTTATCATCAAAACCCAAATCTTCCTTCACAAAAATTGATCTACACTTCCACCTTACAATTATAACCAATTAAAATTTCAAGAACCCTATCCCTTCTGCACATCCATCAGTGATCAGAGGAGGGTTTGAGGTTGTGTGGGAGTTTTGGTTGTGAAGAAATCACAACTTAAAACAAGCTAGAGATAAGAACTTGCTGCACCTTCAAAGAGAGGGTTTTCTGCGCCTTTTTGTGGAATTTTTCAATTCTGTTTTGGCTTGCCTATTTCTAAAATTTTGATGATTCTGATGGTTAACATATTGATATTGATGTATGAATTTTTGTGTTGGGTTTGGATGGTTTTAAAATGGGTTCTCTCAAGTGAAATTGGAACTAGGTTGCTGGACTGAATTCTGCTCTAATCAGAATCCAACGAATTTTCTGGAAAATTTGTGGGTGGTTTCATGAGCCATGAAAATTATATGTTGTAGTTAGCCCTTAAACTAAATACACGAATTTTCTTGGGGTTTAATTTTAAGGTTTGATGCCTCAAAAAAATTAGGAACCGAATTGTAACTGTTGCTGTCTAAATTGTTCTATAAGTAATAAATTGCCCGAATTTTTAATCATAGCAATTGATTGAGAAGCTCCTGAAATTTTTACACAAGACTAATAACATGTTGAAATACCTCTGTGAATTTTCTTGTACCTTGATTCCATCGAATTCTAGGGTTAAATATTCTGAGAACACAAGTCTGGACTATGAATTTGTGACTTCTGACCACTAGATTTGCCTATTTTATTGAAGTGGCTATATAACTCTGATTGCCCTGAAATTTTTACAGGTTGTTTTAGACACATTGAAGTGTCATGTGAAATTTTCCTTAAGGGTGGAATGGTTGTTTGGTATGGTAACAAATTGTTGTGCCTAGAACTTCAATTCTGCCAGGATAATGAAATGTGGAAATGGCTGAAATTCTATGATAGTATGTGCATATCTTACTGTATGTTTGAGACATATGGGGAAAAACAGAAAACAAGGCTTAGAAGAATTGAGAGGGAAGGCAAAAAGAAGGACTTCCCTAGAAAAGTTGTGAGTCCAGAGACGTGTCCGGTAGGCATAGACCCTGAGTGATCCTAAATGGAAAAAATGAAGTTCGGTGATTTTAGGAGGATGAGCTCATGTCTAGCAGTCTATGGTCCTTGAAATTGTGAATTGTAAATGTATATCTCTGAGAATAAGCCTTCCCTATGTTGAGAAAATTGAGAAAGACATGAGAAATGAGTTTCTGATTATACATATTATTACTCGATTGATTATTGCAATACCATTCTTAGTCCTCCTTATTGGTTTTAAGATTTCTGTAGGTGTTTATATGAATACCATATATGCATGAGTTGCTTATCCCTATTGTATATTGTATATGGGGGAAACTACCCTATGAGAATTTTATATTATTCTCACCCCTGGATTGATGTATTTTATTGTCAGATTCGAGAGATGCCGTCCCTAGTGTTTTCTGTGATTCGTCACAGTGGGTGTGGCAATATGATCCGCATGGACTTGGATGACGCCGTTGGTTATTCCCATTTCCTACTCTATATGTTCTTTGATCGCTCCTTCAGGATCTTCGATCTTCGCCCCTTGACTTCGACCCCGCTTTTCCTTATGACCTTGTGCCCCTTCACATGGCCCATCCCTGGAGTGTTTGAGATCCCCTTGTCACCCGTGTATCATGAGCCTTGGCAGACACACCCGTTCCGTCATCCTCCTCATCTAACTCAGATCCTCTGAGGACATAGCTGCTCTGCAGGAAGAGGTCATCGCTCCATGGCCAATGGCTTCCTGATGCTAGTAGAGACCTCGTAAGAGACCCAATGTGTACGCCCAATTTTTACTATAATTTTTTTACTGTCATTAGGAATTACCGAATTACGTAGGTAAATATTATATAAAATTTGAGACCAAACAATCCTTAATAAAGGAATGTAACGTTAGAAGAGAAGTTAGGAGCAATTCGTGCAAGTATTGCAAACCCCAATTCTATACGTGGAAAATGACCAAAATGCCCTAGGTTATTTTACTAGAAAATGAGGATCGTGGGCCCACCCGTCCTCAAGGGGATGTTTTGATGTTAATAAGGGATTGTTTGTGTTATGTGTGTTAATAGAGGAGAAGAATCCTAATTTTAGTTTCGACGCGCCAAATGACCAAAACGCCCTGCAAGGTTTTCACTTGATACGTGCAACTTCCAGAACCTCACTAAAATGTGTTAAAAGGTGTTTTTAGGCCATGATTAACCATTGGTTAAGCTCGGTGGCTCTGGGCAATTTTTAAGTAAAATGACCATTTTGCCCCTCTCTTTGTAGTTTTACAAATTGAGATTTTTGATTGCTAACAAACCTAAGCAATATTAGGCTCAAATTAAAGCTTATTAAATTCTAATTATTAATCTAGAGTCAAAATTATTTATTTAGATTGATTAGAACCTAAAATTGCTTAAAACACCCAAATTGCTTAGTAATTCACTTAAACCCTTAACGTAAATTCTCTAAATTGCATGAATACCTTGCCTACACCTAAAAAATACATGGAACACACAAAATCCTCTTCCACAAGGCTGTAATGCACGAAATTATTGAGTAATAAGTCAGAAAATTATTACACAAAAATCCAAAGAATGAAAACAAAGAATCATGAAAACATGGAAACATGATTCCATGTTTAAGCCACCAAACAAAATGATTTTTCTTCCTTATTTTTTCTCTAATTTTGGTCAGATTTCTTTCCTTCCTTTGTCCATTTATGAGCTGCAAAATCTCTATAAATAGGCATGCTTGAAGATAGTTTAGATGCTTAGTTCATAACTTACACAAATTCTAGTTTTAGGAGCACCAAAAGCTCTCATTTCCTCCTCCTCTTGGCTGAATTCTTCTTCAAGTTTTCAAGAATATTTTCTTTCATTTCACTCAAGGAAACCAAGTTCTCTTCCTTTCCTTCAAATCAGATTAGGTAGGGAGTTGTTTTTAAGTTTATTTCTATGCTTTGCTAAGTGTTGTTCTTGGTTCAAAATGATGATTTCATGGATTTTCTCTAGTTTTTCCATTTGGTTTTCTTCTTCCTTTCTTTGAACAATTCAGCCATATGGCCTAGGTGGGACTAAGATGATGGCTTGATGATGAGGACCTTGAGGGTGGGTTGTGAATCCATCACAAGTTAGGCCTCTAAAGCTTGAAAGTTCCACTTGATGCAAAACTTTAAAGAATAATATTTTTATGATGTTTTTATGATCTTGAGTTTAGAACTTGAAAGATGTATTTTTCACTTTGTCTTGCTAAGATATATTGGGTTGAATTTATATTTCTCTAAAGTCTTGGAGGAGCTCTAGTAAAGAAATAAAATGAACTTGCATCCATGTTTAAGTTTATGCATTGCATAACCATGTTTACTTTCTATGTCATCACTAAATTCTCAAGAATGAATAAATGAACTTGCATATTCATGTTTAAATTTCCAAGCTTGCATTTCATGTTTATGTTTCAAGTTGTCACTTAATCTTCAAAGATAATGAAGAGGATGCATCTCATATTTATTTTATGCTCTCACTTTATTTTATAATGGCTAAAAGAATCAACGCATGACATGTTTATTTTTATGTCATCACCTAAAGATCTTAGACTCAAAGACTTGCCCAAGTATCACAAGCAAAGAAATAAGATTATTGGAGTTAAAGAATTAATTCTTTAAGAAGTCTTGAGATTGGAGCTTAAAAAGATGTAATAATAATTCTCTTCTCCCTTCAGGTCCGGTGCGGTTACCGCCTTCCGTTTCTAAGATTCTTTCTCCTCCACTGGTCCTATGCGACTACCGCCAGTTTCTTGCATCATGTTTATATTTCAAGCTCTTGCATCATGTTTAACTTTCAAGTCATCACCTTAAATCTTAAAGATAAAGAAATGGATTTGCATATCATGTTTATAATTCCAAGTTATCACCTTATAATGACAAGATTAAAATGAGGTTGCATAGCATGTTTATGATTCTAAGATATCAAATAAATCTCTTAAGCTCAAGACTTGCTCCTTTTATCTTAAGTAAGAATTTTAATTATGAAGATTCTTTCAAGTTTAGCAAAAAGAATTAGTTTCTAAAAGAGTTTTAAAGCTTGCAAGGATTCTACGGGAAACTAACATTTTATGTTCACTTAAAATGTGATTTTATACAATTATATGAGGTTCATGATTCGGCTTCTGAATAAGATTAGTACCAATAAATGATGATGATTTGATATGTTTGAAGTTGTGCTAATTATGTTTATTGATAAGGAATAATTCTATGCATGTTAGAAGTGAAATTAGCTACATAAAGCAACCGTAAAGCTTTAATATGATTTACTGCCTATGCCGCCTCATATGGTTTAATAATGTTCTTAAGGCTTATGATTAATGGTAATGATGGTAATTAATCCCTTAGATGCATAATTAATTAGTTTGATAATTGAGGTTACTGATTCTAGAGTTTCAATTATTTAAGACAGCTTTAGATAAGGATTTATGATGATGCTTATTAAGTATTTGATTTCATTGAATGATTTCATGGCTTGCATGTTATAGTTGATGTTTCCAAACAATGAGAAATGCTTATGCATGAAATAATGAAATATTCTTTGTTATTTAAAAATTTACCTAGTTGCTGGAAGAAAGTATATTCCTTGTTAAAGTGTAATTTGGAAAGGTTTGCTTAGAAAGACTTGGTATTTAAGCAGTGTTCATTTGTGACCCACCTCTTCCTGGGAATCTCCAATGCATGATTACAGTTGGTATATATATTATTCCAAATAAGACTATAAACGAGAAAATGTTATAAATGATTATGAATTGAGAATTGTATTATGATATAACATGCAAAGACTTAAAGGTGACTTAAAATATATGAGGAAATGACCCTTTGGACCCATCAGACTATAGGTGGTGAAAAGGTGATCCTGAGAAAAATCCTTTGGAACCCGTCAAACTGTAGGCGGTGAAAAGGTGATTCTTGCCCCTAGTCCGTTCTCTCAAAAGGGTAGAGAGGAAATTTTAACTTATCAAAAGGGATAAGTATATGCTAATGACGACTAGTAAGGTATGAGCTCATAACCTAGATTACTCCCAAAAGGGTGAGTATAGGGTGGCCCAGGAAAATGATGATGAAAGTAACTTTAAGTCACCTAAGAAACTAAGTAAATGCATTATGTGAATATGATGTTCTGGTATGCATAGTATTTATGAGATGATGATAAATATGATATTCTGCTATGCATAGTATTATGAAATGATGATGAGGAATATGATGTGATTTTATGCATAACTATGTTATTATATATGAAAGGAAAAGTTCATTATAAACATGACATGCTAAGTTTATGATGCATTATAAGACGCATGATTAAAACGGACGAACCTCGGTAAAGTATATTTTGAACTTAATAAAATCAATCTTAGCATGCTCACTATTTCATAATAACCCGAGGTTCCTGGGGACGATGATGATGACACAATGCATCATGAGGTGAGTACCCTACTGAGATTCTTTATAAGTTTCTCACTCCTCTATTTTTCTTTCCATCTCGTCTTCAGAAATAGAAGGAAGCGTTCGTGAATCACATTGAGGCTAAGGATAGCTGAACTTGAATCCTGAGTTTCACTCGTATATTTCAGATATCTATCCCTATCCCTGAAGTGTTATTACTAGGTGCCATTAATGGATGTCCTTCCATCCATATATTATTTATGTTTTATTAGATTGCCTACACTTAGTCTTATTCTGTTGGTAGACAAAATATCTATATGATATGTAATTATGGATGCTGTATGATGGAGCCAATATATTATGATGTGATGTTTGTAAATTCCTATGTGTCTTTTAAATTTTGCTAAATCATTCACGTCACGGCTCACGTTTTCAATTATGTTTAAAAAAAAAAAATGGCTCGTAATTTCACTAAGTATTTTCAAAGCATGATTAAGGAACTGAAGCAAAGAGTAAAGTCTAGTAATTAATCAAATTCACTAGGTGTATTGGGTTAATTATTAGGGTGTTAGGGATGCATTGTACATAGACATAGGATAGTGTTAGGACCTTACCTACCTAAGACTGATGTACTTTTAGTTTTCTTTTGCTCGTTGTATATGTGCATATGCCGTTTTGTCATGGGTGTTTGAGTAGGTTAGGTATTAGGTAGGGGATTAGCCTCGTTCGCATTGAGTCCTGACTTTTCTGGGTCATTTTGTTAGTCTTGCCCTTATGATGTATATATATAGTGACTTACATTATACCCTTATATGTAAATTTCGTTATGATAGCATATGTATTGCGGCATTTCGTGTCATTGGATTATTTCAACTTATAAATTCAAAACCAGTAATACTCTACTAATTACTATATCCATACTCGAGTAAATGTGGTAATTTGGAGGGTGTTACATTATGGTATGAAGCCGGTATATCCTATCAGCCTGGGATTGGACCGACTATGTTTCGTAGTAGTTATGCATAATGATGCATATGTTTATATGTGTATACATGACTGTTGGTTGGAAATGTTGTGGATTCCTGCCACACTTGGATTGGTATTGAGCCTGATCAACTCAATATTTTGTTTGGTGTGACGGAATCAATGACTTCAAATGAGAAGACAGGAGCGGAGCGGAACAATGTTGATATGATGAACACTTTCCATGAAATGGCTTGAGGATGAGGGAGCAAGCTGGTTGCCAACCGAATGATGGAACGATTACGGGCAATGAGGAGCAGCGCCCGAGTCGGTAACCCAGGAGGGAATGAAGGATGTAGAATATCAGAAATTTGCTGAGTTTAGGAAGGCAAACCCCGCCTTTCAGGAGCTTGATCCCTACAAAGAGAGGAGATGGATCAAAGCAATGGAAAAGATTTTCTAGTTCTACCCTAGAGGATTCAAAAGGTGGCTTTTGCCACCTATATGCTAGAAGCGGATGCCGAATTCTGGTGGGTAGGTACTAGAGGACTTTGGAAGCCTCCCGCACTGAAGTCACCTGGGACATCTTTAAGGAGGCTTTTTATCACAAGTACTTCCCGCTTCTGAGAAATGCTAAGGAGTTAGAATTTATGGCCCTTAGACAAGGTCCTATGAGTGTGGCAGTGTACCGCCAAGTTTGAGGAACTTTGCAAATTTTCTACGATTTCCAGCGTGATCGGACGAAGTTTGGAAATGCATGAAATACGAAGGGTCTACGTGAAGATATTGAAGCCGTGAGCCTCTTGGAAATTCGAGATTATCCTACTTTGGTGAATAAATGTCGCGCTAGGAGTCTAACAAGAAGTTGGCAAACCTAGGTATGCGCAAAACAATGTAAGAGAGGACTAGCGCCTCAAGGCCCTCGATTCAAGCCTATGCACCAATCTAAGGGAAGATTTCCACGAAATAACAACAACAACAACAACGAGGAAAACGGATCCAATCTCCAAGACCGGAGGCAATGAGAGAGTGTTTCAAATGCGAAAAATATCATGGGAACCGGCCTTGCTGGACCACACAAATCACATGCTTTGGTTGTGGAAACCAGGACACAAGATCTTCGAGTGTCCTAATAAGAAAGCTCAACACCCCCAGGCCACAACAACAGGACGTGTTTTGTTCTGGATGCCAAGGAGATTTCTCAATCTCCGAATCCAGAGGTAAGTGTGAAATAAATGAAATTATTTTAACGTCCTGTATGATTCGGGTGCTCCCATTCTTTCATATCCTATGATTGTGTACAAAAGTTAGGAATTACCTGTGTCTAAGCTATCATATGACCTTCTTGTATCCACCCATCCTGCGAATCCTCTCAGAACTTGTCAAGCATGCATGACCACTTCTCTTTTTATAAATGCAGGAATTTAATGCAAATTTGTTTTGTCTACCTTTGTTTGGCTTAGAAGTCATTTTAGGTATGGATTGGCTGGTACCAAATTATGTGCTTTTGCATTGTCCAACTGAACCTATATTTCTTCTCATGTCTTCCTCTATCTCCTGTGGTTCCTTTTTCTTTACTTGGACCTAGTAACACCTAACCCTAGTAAGGTAGGCCGCAAGGAATATGTCCTCCTCTCAGCTAGTGAAGCCAAAGTATCTATGACTTGAATACGATTCCAGTGGTGAGGGACTATCAGATGTGTTCAGAGGATATTCAGTTTCCACAAGAGGGAAAGTCGAATTCTCCATGAGTTGGTCCAGGGACGGGTCCTATTTCCATTGCCCTTATAGGATGCCTTAGAATTGAAGGAATTAAAGTCACAAATTGAAGAGCTACTAGGGAAGCACTTTATTAGACCTAGTGCCTCGGGTGGGAGCCCTGTTCTTTTGGTAAAGAAAAGGATGGGGGTATGAGGCTTTGTGTGGATTACAGGCAGTTGAACAAGGTAACGATCAAGAACAAGTACCTTCTGCCAAGAATTGACGACCTTCTGGATCAATTACGTGGGGCAAGTTTTCAAAGATTGACCTTAGATCAAGTTACCATCAGATTCAAGTTCGCTAAGGACATCCCCAAGTGCCTTTAGAACTCGATATGGACATTATGAGTATAAGGTAATGTCTTTTGGACTGACCAATGCTGGGCGTATTCATGGATTATATGAACCGATTTCCGCCCGTACTTGGATAAATTCGTAGTTGTCTTTATAGATGACATACTTATTTATTCAAGGACCAAAGAGGAACATGCAGAGCATCTTAGGTTTGTGTTACAGACCTAAGGGAGAGGAAGTTGTATGCTAAACTGTAAAGTGTGAATTCTCGGATGGGAGAGGTTAAGTTCCTTGGTCATGTGGTGTCACGAGAAGGAGTTTCCGTAGATCCAAGCAAAGTAGAATCCATACTTAATTGGGACGGCCAACTACGTAGATTTGAAGCTTTCTTGGATTAGCTGGATACTATAGGCGATTTATTATGGGTTTTTCCAGCTAGCTCTACCTTTGACCAAGTTAACTCGAAAGAATGCTCAATTCAAATGGACGCCAGAATGTGAGAATAGTTTCAGAGTTAAAGCGGAAGTTGACAAGCTCCTCTGGTGCTACCAAACCTCAGACCCTTCGAGGTTTATTGTGATGCTTAGCAAGGGCTTAGGGTGTGTGCTTATGCAGCACAGAAATGTGGTTGCTTATGCCTCTCGAGGTGAGACCCCATGAGGTGAACTATCCAACCCATGATCTTGAGCTTGCGAGCAGTTTGCTCTAAAGATCTGGCGACACCATCTTTATGGTGTACAGTTCAATGTCTTCTGGATCATAAGAGTTTAAAGTACCTCTTTGATTAAAGAATTGAATATGAGCAGAGAGACGGTGGATGGAATTCCTTAAGGATTACGAGTTTAATCTGAATTACCACCCAGGCAAGGCAAACGTTGTGGCTGATAGTTGAGCGGAAAGTCCCTGAGTGTAGCATGCATGATGATCAAGGAAACGGAACTAGTAGAAGACTTCAAGAAGCTTAGCTTGAGCACGTCTTAGCCCCGAAGGTGTGGTGTTAGGTCAAATTAGAATAACAAGCGGTTCAGGAACGGTTTTGGTTGCACAACCTGAAGATCAAGAGCTTCAAGAGATTTTAAATCACTCACACTAAGAAGTTGCCGGAATTCCACAGACCAGCGAGGTATATGGAGGTATAAGGACAGGGTCTGTGTACCTGCAAGTGGTACTCTCAGGAATGAGATTTTGAAGGAGGCACACAAAGGTGAATTCACCATACACCCTGGGACTAGTAAGATGTATGCGATCTAAGAGAATGTTTTGGTGGCCTGGGATGAGAGAGGATATAGCGGAGTTTGTTCGCAAGTGTTTAACTTGTAAGAAGAGTCAAAATAGAACACCAAAGCCGGCTGGAACCTTACACCCCTTAGAAAT
This sequence comes from Dalbergia oliveri, assembly GCA_030441495.1. Lineage (NCBI taxonomy): Eukaryota > Viridiplantae > Streptophyta > Magnoliopsida > Fabales > Fabaceae > Dalbergia > Dalbergia oliveri. The sequence goes on along the minus strand of JAMLFY010000300.1, from coordinate 5,961 downwards.
CCCAGAATGGAAGTGGGAAAGTATCTCCATGGATTTCGTAATGGGTTCCGAGGACGTCTTCAAGGCTATGACGCTATATGGGTCATAGTGGATAGGCTGACCAAGTCTTCTCACTTCTTACCCATCAAAGCTAATTATCCTTTGGATAGGTTAGCTTCCTTGTATATCCAAGAGATAGTAAGGCTACATGGCGTTCCTCCTTCAATAGTTTCCAATGGGACCCCGTTTTACTTCAAGGTTCTAGGAGCTTCCAACGGGCCTTTGGAACCAAGCTGTGTTTGAGTACGGCTTATCACCCCCAACGGATGGGCAGACCGAACGCACCATCCAGACTTTGGAAGATATGAGGGCATGCGTGATTGAGCAGAAAGGGAGTTGGGATAAAGTACTTCCGCTGGTGGAGTTTGCCTATAATAACAGCTATCATGCTAGTATTGGCATGGCCAATAGAAGCCTTGTATGGAAGGAAATGTAATCCCCATTGTGTTGGTACGATTTAGGAGAAGCAAGATTGTTAGGACCAGATCTAGTTAATCAGACGACGAACAAATCCGAAGATTAAGGATAAAATCCTCGCTTAGAGAGTCGTCAAAAGAGTTATGGAATAAACGAAGGAAGCCTTTAGAGTTTAAAGAGGGAGACATGTGTTCCTGAAGGTCACACCCACTACGGGCGTAGAGAGTCTTGAAGGTCAAAAAGTTGTCACCTAGGTTTATAGGTCCTTTTCAAATTCTTCGACGAATTGGTCAAGTGCTTATCAAATAGCCCTACCCGTCTTTATCCAATCTCCATGATGTCTTTCATATCTCAACTTAAATGTACCACCCAGACTCCACCCATATCATTGAACCGAATCTATCCAGTTACGGGACGACTTGACGTTTCAAGTGCCCCGCTAGATGATCGATAGAGAGATCAAGCAACTAGAGAATAAAGCAGTGCAACTAGTCAAAGTAGCTTGGGGTGGGCCAGGAAATGAAGAATTCACATGGGAGTTAGAGTCAACTATGAAAGAGACTACCAGAATTGTTTCCAGGTACGAAATTTTGAGGGCAAAATTTTTACTTAGGTGGGTGGTAATGTAACATCCTAGTTTTCTTCAGATATTAATTGAGGAAAACTTAATAGGAATATTAGAATTCTGGCAGGAACAGTTGTGATGAGAATGACTCCATGAGGAGTACAAAAAAAAAAAAACGTGAATAGTACTTGGCGGCCCGAGGCTCCGGACAGAAAGCTCGTAAGAACAAGAGTCCCGAAACTAAGAAAATATGAGAATAAGATTAGGAATGTGTGGGAACGATAATTTTATACCTAGAATTAAATTTCGGGTAATATGGATAGGTGGGGTACGGCGTTTACCCGTTTGGTAAGATTTCGGTGTGTGGTTTTTAACGAAAGACATTTCCATCACTACAACTAAATAATATCCCAAATTAAGACAAGTGGAAGGCTAGGATTCAATCTTGGAATCCAAGATCAAATCCTAGCCATCCATCATAGCCTAGTCACCAAATTCATCATGATTTTCTACAAATATCTTGCCTTGCATTTATGACAAGCCTAGTCACTTAATCTTCTTAACCAAGCCATGCTCATATTCGGCCATTTCAAGGAGAAATCAGAGCTTGGAAGTCCTCCATAGCCAAGAGCTTCACCTTGTGTTCATCTCACAAAAACCCTAGCTTAGAATCATCAAAACCCAAATCTTCCTTCACAAAAATTGATCTACACTTCCACCTCTACAATTATAACCGATTGAAATTTCAAGAACCCTATCCTTCTTGCACATCCATCAGTGATCAGAGGAGGGTTTGAGGTTGTGTGGGGAGTTTTGGTTGTGAAGAAATCACAACTTAAAACAAGCTAGAGATAAAGACTTGCTGCACCTTCAAGAGTAGGGTTTCCTGCTGCCTTTTTGTGGAATTTTTCAATTCTGTTTTGGCTTGCCCTAATTCCGAAAATTTTGATGATTCTGATGGTTAACATATTGATATTGATGTATGAATTTTTGTGTTGGGTTTGGATGGTTTTAAAATGGGTTTTCTCAAGTGAAATTGGAACTAGGTTGCTGGACTGAATTCTGCTCTGTAATCAGAATTTCTCACGAATTTTCTGGAAAATTTGTGGGTGGTTTCATGAGCCATGAAAATTATATGTTGTAGTTAAGCCCTTAAACTAAATACACGAATTTTCCTGGGGTTTAATTTTAAGGTTTGATGCCTCAAAAAAATTAGGAACCGAATTGTAACTGTTGCTGTCTAAATTGTTGAGACTGAAGTAACAAACTGCCCGAATTTTTAATCATAGCAATTGATTGAGAAGCTCCTGAAATTTTTACACAAGACTAATAACATGTTGAAATACCTCTGTGAATTTTCTTGTACCTTGATTCCATCGAATTCTAGGGTTAAATATTCTGAGAACACAAGTCTGGACTATGAATTTGTGACTTCTGACCACCAGATTTGCCTATTTTATTGAAGTGGTTATATAACTCTGATTGCCCTGAAATTTTTACAGGTTGTTTTAGACACATTGAAGTGTCATGTGAAATTTTCCTTAAGGGTGGAATGGTTGTTTGGTATGGTAACAAATTGTTGTGCCTAGAACTTCAATTCTGCCAGGATAATGAAATGTGGAAATGGCTGAAATTCTATGATAGTATGTGCATATCTTCCTGTGTATGTTTGAGACATATGGGGAAAACAGAAACAAGGCTTGAAAGATTAGAGGGAAGGCAAAAGGAGGACTTCCCTAGAAAAGTATTGAGTCGATAGACGTGTCGGCTAGGCATAGACCTATGAGTGATCGGAAATGGAAAAAAATGAAGTTCGATAATCTCTCAAAATGAGCTCATGTCCTAGGTCTATAGTCCTCTTGAAATTGTGAATTGTAAATGTATATCTCTGAGAATAAGCCTTCCCTATGTTGAGAAATTGAGAAAGACATGAGAAATGGAGTTTCTGATTATGCATATTATTACTCGATTGATTATTGCGATACTATTCTTATTCCCGGCCTACGGGTTTCAAGATTTCTGTGTAGGTGTTTATATGAATACTATATATGCATGAGTTGTTTATCCCTATTGTATATTGTATATGGGGGAAACTACCCTCCTGAAATTTTATATTATTCTCACCCCTGCAATTGTATGTATTTTATTGTTCAGATTCGCAAATGCCGTCCCAGTGTTTTTCTCTGATTCGCCACAGTGGGTGTGGCAATATGATCCGGCATTGGGTATGTACGCGTTGGTTATTCCCGTTCGGATCTATATGTTCTTTGATCGCTCCTTCAGATACCTCGTCTTCGCCGCGACTTCGACCCGCTTTTCCTTATGACGGTGTGCCCCTTCACATGGCCCATCCTGTAGTGTTTGAGATCCCTCGCTCCACCCGTGTATCTACCCGCGGCGCACCCGTTTCGTCATCCTCCTCATCTCGCTCAGATCCCTCTCAGACCCCGGTGCCCAGGATGGAGAGAGGTCATCGCAAATGGCCAATGGCTTCCTGCACGAGGAGTAGAGCCTCTAGAGACGGATGCATTGTACATAGACATAGGATAGTGTTAGGACCTTACCTACCTACAGAGCGATGTACTTTTAGTTTTCTTTTGCTCTCTATTATATGTGCATATGCCGTTTTGTCGAGGGTGTTTGAGTAGGTTAGGTATTAGGTAGGGGGATTAGCCTCGTCTTCATGAGTCTTGTACTTTTCGGGGTCATTTTGTTAGTCTTGCCTTATGATGTATATATATATAGTGATCCGACATTATACCCTTATATGTAAATTTCGTTATGATAGCATATGTATTGCGCATTTCGTGTATTATTGATTATTTCAACTAGTATAGATCCAGAGTTTACCAGGTAATACTCTACTAATTACTATATCCATACTCGAGTAAATGTGGTAATTTGGAGGGTGTTACAAAGACCACCAGCTTTGAATTTGAATAACCCACTTCCTCGTGAGAGAAGGGCTGTTGGCCTTCAATTGTTAGACCCAAATGTGATTGTCAGAGGCCATGAGAAGATATTTTGGGGTACAGTTAAAGCCGTGGAAAGACCTATCTATAGGAGGCCTTACCAGAGTGGGTGGATAGGGTATCTTTTGGCGTGGCTTAGAGTACCCGACTTTGTTACATTTTAAGGAGAAAATGGTAGATCAATCGATGGAGCACGTGAGTAGATTCTTGGCTCAGTGCAGAAGGGACAAAAGAGGCCTACGGCTTCACTTATTTCCTTTGTCCTTAACTAGCTTTCTCCTGGTACTCATCCTTGCCACCCAACTCCATTCATAATTGGATCGACATGAAGGAGTATTTCATGACCGATTTTATAAGCCATTACCAGAAGCCTCAATTTTAGACTTGTTCGGGATCAAGCAACAAGTGAATGAGCCAAGTCTTTGATTTTATAGAAAGGTTTAGGAAGATAAGAGGTAAATGCAGTGTACAATTGCCAGAGATGAATGCATATCCATAGCCGTGAACAATATGCATCCACAACTCAGAGAAAAGTTAATTGTCTTAGAGTATGGGGATCTTAACCAATTGGCTTGGAAGGCTTCCAAGAGTGGAACAATTCATTCATGAAAGAGATCAAAGGCGCTCAAATAAGATTGGTGGTAAGGCCTCTCAGTTCTCTCTCTGATTGAATGTGAGTCTGATGAAGAGTTTTGTGAAGAACAATTGTCATTGGAAGGAGAAGTAATGGCAGCGAATAGTCAAGGGTAAGCCATATTCATGCCCTACACTAACTCCGACTAAAGGCAAAGAGAAGTTCAGATAGAGAGAAGGAAGGATATTTGTTTGACATAACAAAGGCGGATCAAATTTTTGACTTCTTGTTGAAAGACAAGCAATTGAAGCTCCTGAAGGACATAAAATCCCTTCTCCTGAAGGGAAGAATAGAAAATATTGTAAGTGGCATAATTCTGACTCTCATTCTACTATCAATTGTTTAGCGTTCAGGAATGCTATCCAGAAGGCATTGAAAGGGCGAATTAAATTCTGAAAGGAAAGTGCCAAGCATGACGGTTGATACAGATCCTTTCCCACGGCTGTGATCAATATGGTATAATGTCTATTCAGCCGTGATGAAAAGAGCAACAACGAGAAGATGTGAAGAAAGGTTTGTAAGATGTGGAGGCCAAAGTCAGTGATAGTGAAGGGAGAATCTAGTAAAGGGAGTGGAGTCGTTAGTTGCACAACCACGAGTACAAATGTCATGTAGGAGCAAAGGAGGAGTGTGTTTAATCGTTGAGTTTCCAGTGAATAGATTAACTACACTAGGGGCAAAATATTCGACAAGTTAACAATATGGTAGGCCGATTTATGTACGAAAGAAATAAGTTCCAAAGGTTTGGCTACCATGGGAACACACTTCGTCTAGGAAACTTCTCCAGAGGAAACGGGTCCAATGTGTAACTACCTCAGGTGTCTACCCATCCCTTGCCTAAAGAAAATAGGCGAGCTGTGGAGTTAAGCTATTCCGAGGGCAACCCGTTATGAGAATTCCTGTAAGAGATGATGCAAGGTTTCAGCCTAAGAGGATGATCAAACCAAAGTCCCGTCCTAATCAAGCAGGATCAGGTTACGATTGAGAAGAATACAAAGAAGGAGCCGCAGATGGAGAATAAGGCACTTTCCAAGTCTTAGAAGCGTCGGCTAAAAGGAAGAGAGCTTTCTTGAAAGTAAAGGAGAGATTAGAGTCTCTAGAAAAGGGCAAAGCTGGAGAAAATCTTCATGATGAAAAAAGTAAAGAAGCGAAATTGTGAGCCGTCAGAAATTATCTCAGTGAAGCTTCACAAAATAAAGGCTTATGTGGAAGGTTATTTGGATAGAGACTCTGATGATGACAATGAAGATGAGTTGCTGATCATCACCAATGATGAAGTTTTAGAGATGATGGCCGTGGTGGGAATTTTGCCCTCAGAGTTTTTGGTTGAGGAA
>JAMLFY010000299.1:0-43096 GCA_030441495.1 Dalbergia oliveri | reverse complement strand
ATGGGCTACCGAAAGAAAGATGCATCTTTGTGGCATAGGTAGTACCAATCAATTCATATAAGCCTTCCTTAACTGTATAGTCCCATACCTATAGGCAGGATCCCTCTCATTCGGGGTGTAATCGGTTCATTCATGTACCCCTCCATTGGAGGAGGAGCCGCTCCTTGTCCGTGCTTCTCGCACCGATCACTCCCTGCCTCGTCCCCTGCGTTACATGCCCACCAGCTTCCGCTTGGTTCGTCCCGAACCACACCGCCTGGAGAAGTGCAGGCTCTGATACCATTTGTAACATCCCCCGCTTTATGGATTGCCAACTGTCCCCACAAACCAACACGGGTCTTCAGCATGCTTTGTCCTCACTCACACGCTTCTAGGAAAACTTCCAGGAGGTCACCCATCCCAAAATTACCCCAAGTCAAGCACGCTTAACCTTGGAGTTCTTTCGTGATGGCTACAGAAAGAAAGATGCATCTTTGTGGCATAGGTAGTACCAATCAATTCATATAAGCCTTCCTTAAGGTATAGTCCCATACCTATAGAGACTCAGGATCCCTCTCATTTTGGTGTGTAATCGGTTCATTCATGTACCCCTCCGCTTGGGGACGGAGCCGCTCCTTGTCCGTACTCTCGCACGCGATCACTCCCTTCCTCGTCCCCGGCGTTACATGCCCACCAGCTTCCGCTTGGTTCGTCCCCGAACCACACCGTACGGAGGTGAAGTCTCTAATACCATTTGTAACATCCCTGCGCTTTATGGATTGCCGACTTCACCCACAAAGCAACACTGGCCTTTCCATGCTTTGTCCTCACTCACACGCTTCCTAGGAAAACTTCCAGGAGGTCACCCATCCCAAAATTACCCCAAGTCAAGCACGCTTAACTTGGAGTTCTTTCGTGATAGGCTACCGAAAGAAAGATGCATCTTTGTGGCATAGGTAGTACCAATCAATTCATATAAGCCTTCCTTAACCGCATAGTCCCATACCTATAGCAACTTAGGATCCCTCTCATTCGGGTGTGTAATCGGTTCATTCATGTACCCCTCCGCATGGAGAGGAGCCGCTCCTTGTCCGTGCCTTCTCGGACCGATCACTCCCCGCCTCGTCCCCGTGTAACACCCTAATAATTAACCCAATACACCTAGGGATCTGATTAATTACTAGACTTTACTCTTTGCTTCAGTCCTTAATCATGCTTTGAAAATACTTAGTGAAATTACGAGCCATTTTTTTTTAAACATAATTGAAAACGCGAGCCGCGCTTAACGTGAATGATTTAGCAAAATTTAAAAGACACATAGGAATTTACAAACATCACATCATAATATATTGGCTCCATCATAGCATCCATAATTACATATCATATAGATATTTTGCCTACCAACAGAATAAGACTAAGTGTAGGCAATCTAATAAAACATAAATAATATATGGATGGAAGGACATCCATTAATGGCACCTAGTAATAACACTCTAGGGATAGGGATAGATATCTGAAATATACGAGTGAAACTAGCAGGATTCAAGTTCAGCTGTCCTGACAGCCTCAATGTGATTCACGAACGCTTCCTTCGTTTCTTGAAGACGAGATGGAAAGAAAAATAGAGGGAGTAAGAAACTTATAAAAAGAATCTCAGTAGGGTACTCACCTCATGATGCATTGTGTCATCATCATCGTCCCCAGGAACCTTCGGGTTATTATGAAATAGTGAGCATGCTAAGATTGATTTATTAAGTTCGAAAATATACTTTACCGAGGTTCGTCGGTTTTAATCATGCGTCTTATAATGCATCATAAACTTAGCATGTCATGTTTATAATGAACTTTTCTTTTCATATATAATAACATAGTTATGCATAAAATCACATCATATTCCTCATCATCATTTCATAATACTATGCATAGCAGAATATCATATTTCTCATCATCATCTCATAAATACTATGCATAGCAGAACATCATATTCACATAATGCATTTACTTAGTTTCTTAGGTGACTTAAAGTTACTTTCATCATCATTTTCCTGGGCCACCCTATACTTCACCCTTTTGGGAGTAATCTAGGTTATGAGCTCATACCTTGCTAGTCGTCAGCACATACTTATCCCTTTTGATAAGTAAAAATTCTGCTCTACCCTTTTGAGAAAGAGACTAGGGGGCAAGAATCACCTTTTCACCGCCTATAGTTTGACGGGTCCAAAGGATCATTTTCTCATATATTTTGAGTCACCTTTAAGTCTTTGCATGTTATATCATAATACAATTCTTCATTCATAATCATCATAACATTTTCTCATTTATAGTCTTATGCCGAAATAATATATACCAACTGTAATCATGCATCTGGAGATTCCCAGGAAGGAGAGGTGGGTCACAATGGACACGCTTAAATACCAAATCTTTCCTTAGTCAGAATCTTTGAGCTCTAGGATTTTTAGGTGATGACATAAAATAAACATGCCAAACAGTGTGGATTCGCCTTACGAATTCCCAAACGAGCATGTTCAGGAATTTCATGTCCTTGATTTATATTAGCTGACGATTTGATCCATCCGTTCCATCATCATTCTCATGGTCCTTGCTACGTCGCGAAGTGCTTCAGCGGTCTCATTATCTTGGTTATCTGTGCGCGCTCCTAGTCGTTGTCGTCGTGCCATTGGTCCTTATACACACAAAACAGGAACACTGAGGTGATCAAGCCCAATATTCCATGCAAAGTGAGCAAGTTACCATGGCACTTTCAACATACAGGAGTCACGTATTTCTAATCTCAAGCTCATCCTAATGATAAACATCTACACATGACATTACTAACGTATTATGCTTTAGAAGCATAGCCAGTGCAATCCTCAGGTTCGTAGAACCGAATTGCTTGATACCAAAATGTAGCAGATGAATGGATTCGGAATATTGAGAAGGTCTTTGCTGTAGTTCCATGTTCCGAGGAGTAGAAGGTCACTTTTGCCACCCACATGCTTGAGGGTGATGCCCTTCTGGTGGATGGTGTTCGAAGACTCCTGAGGCAACCGAAATGGACATTGATTGGGAATTATTCAAGGTCCATTTTTACGAGAAGTACTTTCCTGAGTCGGTTAGAAATGCTAAGGACATTGAATTCATGCAACTTGTCCAGGGGAATATGAATGTGGCTCAGGATACTGCCAGATTTGAGGAACTCATTAAGTTCTCAAGGATGTACCAAGGTAACCCTGATGAGTATTGGAAATGCATAAATACGAGTCAGGGTTAAGGGAGAACTTAATGTGGGTTGCGCACTTGGAAATCAGGGATTTCTCAACCTTAATCAACAAATGCCGCATCATTGAAGAAGGTAGAGAAGCTGGGTACTTCAAAGTCTAAGAATATCATCAAAAAGCTGACACCTCAAGGTCAACAGTTCAAGAGGCAAAATCGACCTCCATTTCCACATCAATTAAGATCACAAGTGCCACAAAGGAACTTTCATCAAGGAAGACCGAACAACAACAACAACCGCTATAATAATCCCAGCAACAATCGCAATAACGTAATAATAACAATAAAGGGAAAGCACCACAAAGAGGTCCAGGAGCACCTCCACGACCCGTGCCATCCATGGAATGTCCCAAGTGCGGCAAGAATCATGGGAGCATGCCATGTTGAGCCGGAACAAACGTGTGCTACCGTGTGAAACCAGGTCATTAATCTCGAGAATGCAGAGAAAGGAACCCGCCAACCCCCAATCCCAAGCCAGAATACCAAGGAAGGGTATTCACCGTTAATGTTGAGAAACAACAAAGTCACGAAATCTCGTGGAAGGTAAGTGTAATATGTATGGTAGAAACTTAATTGTATTGTATGATTCCTGCGCTTCCCATTCTTTTATCTCCCACTCATGTGTTAAAACCCTTAACTTGCATATAATTGAGCTTCCTTTTGACCTCATTATTTCTACCCTACCGGAAAACCCATTAGGACTTGTAAATGTTGTTTAGATTGCCATTTTGTTATTGAGAATAGATCATTTGTTTTAGATCTCATTTGCTTACCCATGCAAGGTTTAGATGTGATTCTTGGCATGGATTGGCTTGAAGCCAACCGTGTACTTTATGAGAAAACCATTACTTTCTGTTCCCATTAGACCTAAGAAACCCATAAGTCTTTACATAACGCTAGAAATGGACTGGTAAGGGTAGAGTAAAGGTTATATTTTCCTAGCCGCTAGTGATGTAGATTTTGAGCAAAGTATCGAATGAGATACCGATAGTAAGAAATTATCCCGAAGTATTTCCAGAATAGATACCAGAGTTTCCCCAAGAGAGAGATAGAGTTCTCCATAGAATTGCTTCCGAGTGAGGTCCCATATCCATAGCCCCATACAGGATGTCCCCATTAGAGTTGACGAGTTGAAAGCTCAATTGGAGGATTTATTGGAGAAAAAGTTTGTGTAGACCTAGTGTGTCACCTTGGGGAGCCCCGGTGTTGTTTGTGAAGAAAAAGGATGGAAGTATGAGGATGTGTGTTGACTATAGGCAATTGAATAAAGTGACGGTGAAGAACAAATACCCTTTGCCTAGGATAGATGACTTGATGGATCAGCTTAAAGGTGGGTTCGTGTTTTCTAAGATTGATTTGAGGTTAGGTTACCACCAGATTAGAGTAAGAGATGAAGATATACCAAAACGGCCTTTCACACTCGATACGGCCATTTGGAGTTTGCAGGAATGTCCTTTGGATTAACCAATGCTCCAGGATTTTTATGGATTACATGAAGAGGATCTTTAGACCCTATTTAGATCAGTTTGTGGTTGTCTTCATAGATGATATTCTCATCTACTCTAAGACCCACGAGGAGCATGAATGCCACTTAACCATAGTACTAGAGATCTTGAAGGAAAAGAAACTATATGCCAAGCTTTCTAAGTGTGAATTCTGGTTATGAGGTACAATTTTTAGGGCATGTAGTATCTAAGAAAGGAATTGCTGTAGATCCTAGTAAGGTGGAAACGGTTGTGAACTAGGAAAGACCAACCACGGTGAAGAAGGAGCTTTTTGGGTTTAGCTTGGTTATTACCGTCGGTTATCAAGGGATTTTCCCAGATTTCCCTACCCTCTGACCAAGCTAACTAGGAAAAACACCCCTTTTTATAATGAACTTGCATCCATGTTTAAGTTTATGCCTTGCATAACCATGTTTACTTTCTATGTCATCACTAAATTCTCAAGAATGAATAAATGAACTTGCATATTCATGTTTAAATTTCCAAGCTTGCATTTCATGTTTAAATTTCAAGTTGTCACTTAATCTCTAAAGATAATAAAGAAGTTGCATCTCATGTTTATTTTATGCTCTCACTTTATTTTATAATGGCTAAAAGAGTCAATGCATGGCATGTTTATTTTATGTCATCACCTAAAAATCCTAGAGCTCAAAGACTTGCTTATGAATCATAAGCAAAGAAATGAGATAATTGGAGTTAAAGAATTTATTCTTTAAGAAGTCTTGAGAATTGGAGCTTAAAAATTATTTATTTAGATTGATTAGAACCTAAAATTGCTTAAAACACCTTTTAACACATTTTAGTGAGGTTCGGGCTAGTCGGCACGCAAATGAAGTTAAAACACCGTAAGGGCGTTTGGTCATTTCGTTGAGCTCAAAATTAGGATTTTTCTCCTCTATTAACACACATAACACAAACAATCCCTTATTAACATCAAAACATCCCCTTGAGGATGGGTGGGGCCCACGATCATTTCTGAGTAAAATAACCTCAGGGCATTTTGGTCATTTTACACGTACAAAATTGGGGTTTGCAATACTTGAACGAATTGCTCCTAACTTCTCTTCTAACGTTATATTCCTTTATTAAGGGTTGTTTGGTCACAAATTTTATATAATATTTATCTACGGAATCGGTAATTCCTAATGATAGTAAAAATTACAGGAAAAATTGGGGCGTTACCCGGGCATTACATGCCCACCAACTTCCGCTTGGTTCGTCCACGAACCACACCGTACTTGAAGAGGTGCAGGCTCAATACCATTTGTAACATCCCATGCTGCTTTCTTGGATTGCCAACTGTCCCCACAAACCAACACGGGTGTTTTCATGCTTTGTCCTCACTCACACGCTTCCTAGGAAAACTTCCCAGGAGGTCACCCATCCCAAAATTACCCCAAGTCAAGCACGCTTACTGCGGACTTCTTTCGTGATGGCTACCGAAGAAAGATGCATCTTTGTGGCATAGGTAGTACCAATCAATTCATATAAGCCTTCCCTAACTGTATAGTCCCATACCTATACAGGTTTAGGATCCCTCTCATTCGGGTGTGTAATCGGTTCATTCATGTACCCCTCCGCTTGGAGACAGGAGCCGCTCCTTGTCCGTGTCTCGCACGGCCATCACTCCCTGCCTCGTCCCTGCGTTACATGCCCACCAGCTTCCGCTTGGTTCGTCCCCGAACCACACCGTACCTGGAGAGGTGCAGGCTCTGATACCATTTGCAACATCCCCCGCTTTATGGATTGCCGACTGTCCCCACAAAGCAACACGGGTCCTTCCAGCATGCTTTGTCCTCACTCAAACGCTTCCTAGGAAAACTTCCCAGGGTCACCCATCCAAAATTACCCCAAGTCAACACGCTTAAATGGAGTTCTTTCGTTGGGCTATGAAAAGAAAGATGCATCTTTGTGGCATAGGTAGTACCAATCAATTCATATAAGCCTTCCTTAACTATATAGTCCCATACCTATAGAGACTCAGGATCCCTCCCATTCGGGTGTGTAATCGATTCATTGATGTACCCCTCCGCTTGGAGCAGGAGCCGCTCCTTGTCTGTGCCTTCTCGCAACGGCCATCACTCCCTGCCTCGTCCCGGGCGTTACATGCCCACCAGCTTCCGCTTGGTTCGTCCACGAACCACACCGTACTGGGAGAGGTGCAGGCTCTGATACCATTTGTAACATCCCGCCGCTTTATGGATTGCCGACGGTCCGAACAAAGCAACACGGGTCTTTTCATGCTTTGTCCTCACTCACACGCTTCCTAGGAAAACTTCCCAGGAGGTCACCCATCCCAAAATTACCCCAAGTCAAGAACGCTTAACTGCGGAGTTCTTTCGTGATGGCTACCGAAAAAGAAAGATGCATTTTGTGGCATAGGTAGTACCAATCAATTCATATAAGCCTTCCTTAACTCATAGTCCCTACCTATAGAGACTTAGGATCCCTCCCATTCGGGTGTGTAATCGGTTCATTCATGTACCCCTCCGCTTGGAGGCAGGAGCCGCTCCTTGTCCACCTCTCGCACCGCCATCACTCCCCGCCTCGTCCCCGGCTTACATGCCCACCAGCTTCCGCTTGGTTCGTCCACGAACCACACCATACTGGGAGAGGTGCAGGCTCTGAGACCATTTGTAACATCCCCCGCTGCTTTATGGATTGCCGACGTCCGAACTAAGCAACACGGGTCTTTTCAACATGCTTTGCCCTCACTCACATGCTTCCTAGGAAAACTTCCCAGGAGGTCACCCATCCCAAAATTACCCCAAGTCAAGCACGCTTAACTTGGAGTTCTTTCGTGATGACTACCGAAAGAAAGATGCATCTTTGTGGCATAGGTAGTACCAATCAATTCATATAAGCCTTCCTTAACTGTATAGTCCCATACCTATACTGACTCAGGATCCCTCTCATTCGGGTGTGTAATCGGTTCATTCATGTACCCCTCCGCTTGGAGACAGGAGCCGCTCCTTGTCCGTGCCTCGCACGGCCATCATTCCCTCCTCGTCCCCGGGCGTTACATGCCCACCAACTTCCGCTTGGTTCGTCCCCGAACCACACCGTACTGGGAGAGGTGTAGGCTCTGATACCATTTGTAACATCCCTCCGCTTTATGGATTGCCGACGTTCGAACAAAGCAACACGGGACTTTTCAGCATGCTTTGTCCTCACTCACACGCTTCCTAGGAAAACTTCCCAGGAGGTCACCCATCCCAAAATTACCCCAAGTCAAGCACGCTTAATGGAGTTATTTCGTGATGGGATACTGAAAAGAAAGATGCATCTTTGTGGCATAGGTAGTACCAATCAATTCATATAAGCCTTCCTTAACTGTATAGTCCCATACCTATACAACTCAGGATCCCTCCCATTCGGGTGTGTAATCGATTCATTCATGTACCCCTCCGCTTGGAGAGGAGCCGCTCCTTGTCCGTGCCTCCGCACGCCATCACTCCCTGCCTCGTCCCGGGCGTTACATGCCCACCGCTTCCGCTTGGTTCGTCCCGAACCACACCGTTCTGGAGAGGTGCAGGCTCTGATACCAATGTAACATCCCTCCGCTTTATGGATTGTCGACGTCCCAAAACAACACGTCTTTCCATGCTTTGTCCTCACTCACATGCTTCCTGGAAAACTTCCCAGGAGGTCACCCATCCCAAAATTACCCCAAGTCAAGCACGCTTAACTGCGGAGTTCTTTCATGATGGCTACCGAAAAGAAAGATGCATCTTTGTGGCATAGGTAGTACCAATCAATTCATATAAGCCTTCCTTAACTGTATAGTCCCATACCTATACAGAGGATCCCTCCCATTCGGGTGTGTAATCGGTTCATTCATGTACCCCTCCGCTTGGAGGCAGGAGCCGCTCCTTGTCCGTGCCTTCTCGCACCGGCCATCATTCCCTCCTCGTCCTGAGTTACATGCCCACCAACTTCCGCTTGGTTCGTCCCCGAACCACACCGTACTGGGAGAGGTGCAGGCTCGATACCATTTGTAACATCCGCTCGCTTTATGGATTGCCGACTATCCGAACAAAGCAACACGGGTCTTCAGCATGCTTTGTCCTCACTCACACGCTTCCTAGGAAAACTTCCCAGGAGGTCACCCATCCCAAAATTACCCCAAGTCAAGCACGCTTACCTTGGAGTTCTTTCGTGCGGGCTACCGAAAAGAAAGATGCATCTTTGTGGCATAGGTAGTACCAATCAATTCATATAAGCCTTCCTTAACTCTATAGTCCCATACCTATAGGACTCAGGATCCCTCCCATTCGGGTGTGTAATCGGTTCATTCATGTACCCCTCCGCTTGGAGGCAGGAGCCGCTCCTTGTCCGTGCCTTCTCGCACCGCCATCACTCCCTCTCCGTCTTCCCAGGCGTTACATGCCCACCAACTTCCGCTTGGTTCGTCCCGAACCACACCGTCCGGAGAGGTGCAGGCCGATACCATTTGTAACATCCCTGCCGCTTTATGGATTGCCGACTGTCCCCACAAAGCAACACGGGTCTTTTCATGATTTGTCCTCACTCACACGGTTCCTAGGAAAACTTCCCAGGAGGTCACCCATCCCAAAATTACCCCAAGTCAAGCACGCTTACCTTGGAGTTCTTTCGTGATGGGCTACTGAAAAGAAAGATGCATCTTTGTGGCATAGGTAGTACCAATCAATTCATATAAGCCTTCCTTAAATAGTCCTACACCTATATAGGATCCCTCCATTCGGGTGTGTAATCGGTTCATTCATGTACCCTCCGCTTGGAGGCAGGAGCCGCTCCTTGTCCGTGCCTCTCGCATCGGCGATCACTCCCTGCCTCGTCCCGGCATTACATGCCCACCAGCTTCCGCTTGGTTCGTCCACGAACCACACCGTCCTGGAGAGGTGCAGGCTTTGATACCATTTGTAACATCCCTGCGCTTTATGGATCGCCGACCGTCCCCACAAAGCAACACGGGTCTTTTCAGCATGCTTTGTCCTCACTCACGCTTCCTAGGAAAACTTCCCAGGAGGTCACCCATCCCAAAATTACCCCAAGTCAAGGACGCTTAACCTTGGAGTTCTTCGTGATGGGCTAAAAGAAAGATGCATCTTTGTGGCATAGGTAGTACCAATCAATTCATATAAGCCTTCCTTAACTGTATAGTCCCATACCTATACAGACTTAGGATCCCTCCCATTCGGGTGTGTATCGGTTCATTCATGTACCCCTCCGCTTGGAGACAGAGCCGCTCCTTGTCCGTGCCTTCTCGCACGGCCATCACTCCCTGCCTCGTCTTCCCAGGCGTTACATGCCCACCAACTTCCGCTTGGTTCGTCCCCGAACCACACCGTACCGGAGAGGTGAGGCTCTGATACCATTTGTAACATCCGCTCCGCTTTATGGATTGCCGACTCCCCACAAAGCAACACGGGTCTTCAGCATGCTTTGTCCTCACTCACATGCTTCCTAGGAAAACTTCCCAGGAGGTCACCCATCCCAAAATTACCCCAAGTCAAGCACGCTTACCTTGGAGTTCTTCGTGATGGGCTACCTAAAAGAAAGATGCATCTTTGTGGCATAGGTAGTACCAATCAATTCATATAAGCCTTCCTTAACTGGATAGTCCTACACCTATAGGAACCAGGATCCCTCCCATTCGGGTGTGTAATCGGTTCATTCATGTACCCCTCGCTTGGAGACAGGAGCCGCTCCTTGTCCGTGCCTCTCGCATCGCCATCACTCCCTGCCTCGTCCGGGCATTACATGCCCACCAGCTTCCGCTTGGTTCGTCCACGAACCACACCGTTCTGGGAGGTGCAGGCTCGATACCATTTGTAACATCCCCGCCGCTTTATGGATTGTCGACGTCCCCACAAAGCAACACGGGTCTTTTCAGCATGCTTTGTCCTCACTCACACGCTTCCTAGGAAAACTTCCCAGGAGGTCACCCATCCCAAAATTACCCCAAGTCAAGCACGCTTAACTGGAGTTCTTTCGTGGGCTACCGAAGAAAGATGGATCTTTGTGGCATAGGTAGTACCAATCAATTCATATAAGCCTTCCTTAACTGATAGTCCCATACCTATACAGACTCAGGATCCCTCCCATTCGGGTGTGTATCGGTTCATTCATGTACCCCTCCGCTTGGAGACAGGAGCCGCTCCTTGTCCGTGCCTTCCTATCGGCCATCACTCCCGCCTCGGCCCAGGCGTTACATGCCCACCAACTTCCGCTTGGTTCGTCCCCGAACCACACCGTACTGGGAGGTGCAAGCCTTGACCATTTGTAACATCCCTGCCGCTTTATGGATTGCCGACGTCCGAACAAAGCAACACGTCTTTTCAGCATGCTTGTCCTCACTCACACGCTTCCTAGGAAAACTTCCCAGGAGGTCACCCATCCCAAAATTACCCCAAGTCAAGCACGCTTAACTTGAGTTTTCGTGTTGGGGCTCTAAAAGAAAGATGCATCTTTGTGGCATAGGTAGTACCAATCAATTCATATAAGCCTTCCTTAACTGGATAGTCCCATACCTATACAGACTCAGGATCCCTCTCATTCGGGTGTGTTATCGGTTCATTCATGTACCCCTCCGCTTGGAGACAGGAGCCGCTCCTTGTCCGTGCCTCTCGCACCGGCCATCACTCCCTGCCTCGTCCCTGGGCATTACATGCCCACCAGCTTCCGCTTGGTTCGTCCACGAACCACACCGTACTTGGAGAGGTGCAGGCTTGATACCATTTGTAACATCTGTAACACCCTAATAATTAACCCAATACACCTAGGCAGGATCTGATTAATTACTAGACTTTACTCTTTGCTTCAGTTCCTTAATCATGCTTTGAAAATACTTAGTGAAATTACGAGCCATTTTTTTTTTAAACATAATTGAAAACGTGAGCCGCGCTTAACGTGAATGATTTAGCAAAATTTAAAAGACACATAGGAATTTACAAACATCACATCATAATATATTGGCTCCATCATACAGCATCCATAATTACATATCATATAGATATTTTGCCTACCAAAGAATAAGACTAAGTGTAGGCAATCTAATAAAACATAAATAATATATGGATGGAAGGACATCCATTAATGGCACCTAGTAATAACACTCTAGGGATAGGGATAGATATCTGAAATATACGAGTGAAACTAGCAGGATTCAAGTTCAGCTACCCTGAGAGCCTCAATGTGATTCACGAACGCTTCCTTCTTTTCTGAAGACGAGATGGAAAGAAAAATAGAGGGAGTGAGAAACTTATAAAAGAATCTCAGTAGGGTACTCACCTCATGATGCATTGTGTCATCATCATCGTCCCCAGGAACCTCGGGTTATTATGAAATAGTGAGCATGCTAAGATTGATTTATTAAGTTCGAAAATATACTTTACCGAGGTTCGTCCTTTTAATCATGCGTCTTATAATGCATCATAAACTTAGCATGTCATGTTTATAATGAACTTTTCCTTTCATATATAATAACATAGTTATGCATAAAATCACATCATATTCCTCATCATCATTTCATAATACTATGCATAGCAGAATATCATATTTCTCATCATCATCTCATAAATACTATGCATAGCAGAACATCATATTCACATAATGCATTTACTTAGTTTCTTAGGTGACTTAAAGTTACTTTCATCATCATTTTCCTGGGCCACCCTATACTCCACCCTTTTGGGAGTAATCTAGGTTATGAGCTCATACCTTGCTAGTCGTCACCAGCACATACTTATCCCTTTTGATAAGTAAAAATTCCGTCTCTACCCTTTTGAGAGAACAGACTAGGGGGCAAGAATCACCTTTTCACCGCCTATAGTTTGATGGGTCCAAAGGATCATTTTCTCATATATTTTGAGTCACCTTTAAGTCTTTGCATGTTATATCATAATACAATTCTTCATTCATAATCATCATAATATTTTCTCATTTATAGTCTTATGCCGAAATAATATATACCAACTGGAATCATGCATCTAGGAGATTCCCAGGAAAGAGAGGTGGGTCACAATGGACACGCTTAAATACCAAATCTTTCCTTAGCCAGAATCTTTCCAAATTGCACTCTTAGGAATACACTTTCTTCCAGGAACAGAATATGTCTTTATTTCATGCATAAGTTTTCATTGTTTGCAACAGCAACTATAACATGCAAGCTAGGGAATCATTCAATGGCATCAAATACTTAACAAGCATCAATTCACTTTATAGACTTATCACTTAAAACATCAAAGAGGCATCATCATAAATCCTTATCGAAAACCGTCTTAAACAACCGAAACTCTAGAATCGGGCAACCTTAATTATTGAACTAATTAATTATGCATCTAAGGGATTTATTACCATCATTACCACTAATTATAAGCCTTAGGAACATTATTAGACTATATGGGGCAGCATAGGCAGTAAGTCATTTTTAAGGTTTTACGTGCTAGAAGTTGCGTTTTTAACCCTTTCTCGTTACCGTCTTTCCCTACGATGCCAAAATTAATTACTAACCCAATTATGAATCATTCTCCCTTATCTAAACATAATAAAATCTGGTTCTTAAGGCCACTAAAGGTTCTGGACAGATTGCATAAATTTCATTATCTAGAGTTCTAGAAATCTTGCTTTACGTTGTTTTATATAGCTAGTTTCTCTTTTAACTTGCATATAATTGTTCCCTCATCAATAAACATAATAATCACAACTTTAAACATATTAAATCATCATCATACATTGGTAATAAACTCAGATTAGAAGCAATCATGAACCTCATATAATTGTATAAAATCACATTTTAAGTGAACATAAAATATTAGTTTCCCGTAGAATCCTTGCAAAGCTTTAAAACTCTTTTAGAAACTAATTCTTTTTGAAAGAATCTTCATAATTAAAATTCTCACTTAAGATAAAAGGAGCAAGTCTTGAGCTTAAGAGATTTATGTGATATCTTAGAATCATAAACATGCTATGCAACCTCATTTTAATCTTGTCATTATAAGGTGATAACTTGGAATTATAAACATGATATGCAAATCCATTTCTTTATCTTTAAGATTTAAGGTGATGACTTGAAAATTAAACATGATGCAAGAACTTGAAATATAAACATGATGCAAGAAACTGAGCGCGGTAGTCCGCATAGGACAAGTGGAGGGAGAAGAGAATCTTAAGAAAGAGCGCGGTAATCGCATCTGAGGAGAGAGGGAGAGAGAATTATTATTACATCTTTTTAAGCTCAAATCTCAAGACTTCTTAAAGAATTAACTCAATAATCTTAAGAAAATTGAAATCTTTAAAGTTCTTATTTCTTTGCTTGTAATATTTGACAAGTCTTTGAGCTCTAGGATCTTTAGGTGATGACATAAAATAAACATGTCATGCATTGATTCTTTTAGCCATTATAAAATAAAGTGAGAGCATAAAATAAATATGAGATGCAACCTTTTATTATCTTTAGAGATTAAGTGACAACTTGAAATATAAACATGAAATGCAAGCTTGGAAATTTAAACATGAGAATGCAAGTTCATTTATTCATTCTTGAGAATTTAGTGATGACATAGAAAGTAAACATGGTTATGCAAGGCATAAACTTAAACATGGATGCAAGTTCATTTGATTTCTTTACTAGAGCTCCTTCAAGACTTTATAGAAATACAAATTCAATATATATATCTTAACAAGACAAAGTGAGAAATACATCTTTCAAATTCTAAACTCAAGATCATAAAAACATCATAAAAATATTATTCTTTAAAGTTTTGCATCAAGTGGAACTTTCAAGCTTTAGAGGCCTAACTTGTGATGGATTCACAACCCACCTTCAAGGTCCTCATCATCAAGCCATCATCTTAGTCCCACCTAGGCCATATGGCCGAATTGTTCAAAGAAAAGGAAGAAGAAAACCAAATGGAAAAACTAGAGAAAATCCATGAAATCATCATTTTGAACCAAGAACAACACTTAGCAAAACATAGAAATAAACTTAAAAACAACTCCCTACCTAATCTGATTTGAAGGAAAGGAAGAGAACTTGGTTTCTTGAGTGAAATGAAAGAAAATATTCTTGAAAACTTGAAGAAAGAATTCAGCCAAGAGGAGGAGGAAATGAGAGCTTTTGGTGCTCCTAAAACTAGAATTTGTGTAAGTTATGAGCAAGACTTCTAAGGCTCCTCAAGCATGCCTATTTATAGAGAATTCAAGCTCATGTATGGACAAGAGGAGGAGGCAAATTTTCGGATTTTTCATGGGGAACAAAGGGAGGAAAATCATTTCTTGTTTAAGGCATGTTTTATGCCATGTTTTAGGGAATTTTTTGGCATTTTGTTTTAGTGCATTATCTTGCAATAATTCTAATGATTATGGCTGATTATGGCTGAATAATTTCGTGCATTACAGCCTCATGGAAGAGGGTTTTGTGTGTTCCATGTATTATTTAGGTGTAGGCAAGGTATTCATGCAATTTAGAGAATTTACGGTTAAGGGTTTAAGTGAATTACTAAGCAATTTGGGTGTTTTAAGCAATTTTAGGTTCTAATCAATCTAAATAAATAATTTTGACTCTAGATTAGTAATTAGAATTTAATAAGCTTTAATTTGAGCCTAATATTGCTTAGGTTTCGTTAGACGAATCAAAAATCTCAAAATTTGTAAAACTGCACAAAGACAGGGCAAAACGGTCATTTTACTTAAAAATTGCCCGAGACCACCCGAGCTTAACCAATGGTTAATCATGGCTTAAAAACACCTTTTAACACATTTTAGTGAGGTTCGGGCTTAGTCGGGACGGAATTAAAAAAGCGTAAGGGCGTTTTGGTCATTTCGCGTCGAGCTCAAAATTAGGATTTTCTCCTCTATTAACACACATAACACAAACAATCCCTTATTAACATCAAAACATCCCCTTGAGGATGGGTGGGGCCCACGATCCTCATTTTGAGTAAAATAACCTCAGGGCATTTTGGTCATTTTACACGTACAGAAAATTGGGGTTTGCAATACTTGCACGAATTGCTCCTAACTTCTCTTCTAACGTTATATTCCTTTATTAAGGATTGTTTGGTCTCAAATTTTATATAATATTTACCTACGGTAATTCGGTAATTCCTAATGACAGTAAAAATTACAGGAAAATTGGGCGTTACATTACTCCCCTCCTTAAAAAGAATTTCGCCCTCGAAATTCGTTACCTGAGAAAGCTTGGATACTGTGCTTGCATATCTGATTCCAGCTCCCATGTAACTTCTTTGGTTTCATCTCGTCCCCATGCTACTTTGACTAGGGACAGCCTTGTTTCTTAACCGCTAACTCCTCCGGTCAACGATTCGTGGGTGGTAAGTTAAACGTTAGGTCATCTCTTAATTGTACATGTTCTGGCTCTAGTACATGACTTGGGTCAGAATGATATTTCCTTAACTGGAGACATGGAAAACATCATGAAGGTTGGATAGACTCTGGGTAGGGCTATACGGAGGCTACAGATCCTATTTTGCTAAGGATTTCAAATGGACCAAGAAATCTGGGCTCAATTTCTTTACTTTCATTGCTCGGCCTATGCCTGTGGTGGGGGTGATTCTTAGGAACACATGGTCCCTTCTTGAAAATCTAGCGGTTTTCGCCGCTTGTCCGCATAGTTTTTCTGCGACTTTGAGCAGGAAGAATTTTATCCCTAATCTTCTTGATTTGTTCCGTTGTTTCCCTCACAATATCCGGTCCAAGTAGACTTTGCTCTCTGGCTCATACCAACATAGAGGTGATTGACACTTCCGTCCATAGAGGGCCTCGTATGGTGCCATACCGATACTTGCATGATAACTGTTGTTATATGCAAATTCAATAATGGAGGTACTTATCCCAACTCTCTTTGATCTAAAACACATGCCCTCAACATGTCCTCCAAAGTTTGGATAGTTCTTTCAGATTGACCGTCCGTTGGGGGTGATAAGCCGTGCTCAGACACAGCTTTGAACCAAACGCCTTCTGAAAAGCTCCCCAAAATCGTGACGAATCGTGGATCCCGATCCGAGATTATCGTCGACGGACTCCATGTAATCTTACTATCTCCTGAATATATAAGTGCTAACCTATCCAAGGAATAAGTCACCTTAATAGGTAAAAAGTGGGCTGATTTAGTCAACCGATCCACTATTACCCAAATGGCGTCATGATTCGCTTGGGTCCTTGTAGTCCAGTTACAAAATCCATGGAGATACTATCCCACTTCCATTCAGGGATTGATAGAAGTTGCAACATTCCAGAAGGTTTTTGGTGTTCAATCTTCACCTTTTGACACACCA
Organism: Dalbergia oliveri; assembly: GCA_030441495.1. Lineage (NCBI taxonomy): Eukaryota > Viridiplantae > Streptophyta > Magnoliopsida > Fabales > Fabaceae > Dalbergia > Dalbergia oliveri. The sequence continues at coordinate 26,055 of JAMLFY010000299.1, read as the reverse complement.
AGCACTTACTCACCCATGTGCACACATCCTTCTTCAATCCTGGCCACCAGAACATCTTCTTCAAATCTTGATACATCTTGGTGGCACCAGGATGAAGGGTAAAATGGCTCTTATGGGCTTCCTCCAAAATATCCTTTCGGAGGTCACCACTAGCAGGTACACATATACGACCTTCAAACCTCCATAAACTATCATTCCCTTGGGTAAAACCTTTCAACTTATCAGCTCTTACCGCCTCTAAGGTCTCTTGAAATTCTGTATCTTTCCTTTGGGCTTGAGCAATTCTTTCCTTGAATTCACTTGTCACACTAAGGTGACAAGCTCTTATGCCCTTAGTGGTCAAGGTCATTCCTAGGTTGAGGTCTCTAAATTGCTCAATTAACTCAATCTCTTTCACCATCAAACGGGACACTTGTAAGGATTTCCTACTTAGGGCATCAGCTACAACATTAGCTTTACCTGATGATAGTTTAACCCGAAATCATAATCTTTTAAAAACTCCATCCACCTTCTTTGCCTCATGTTTAGCTCTTTTTGATCAAAGAGATATTTCAAACTCTTGTGATCAGAAAACACCTCAAACCTCACTCCGTATAAATGGTGTCTCCAAATCTTTAGAGCAAACACGACGGCTAACTCAAGGTCATGGGGGGTAATTTGCCTCATGTGGCTTGAGTTGCCTCGATGCATAGGCCACCACTTGCCTATCCTGCATCAGGACACAACCCAAACCCTTCTCGAAGCATCACAGGACACTTCGAAGGCACATTGGGGTCGGGTAACACTAAAGAGGGGTTGAGGTTAGCTTGTGTTTCAGCTCTTGAAAGCTCTTTTCACACTCCTGGGTCCATGAAAAAGAGGTGTTTTTCCTAGTTAGCTTAGTCAAAGGAAGGGAAATCTGGGAAAATCCCTTGATAAACCGACGGTAATAACCAGCTAAACCTAAGAAGCTCCTTACTTCAGTTACCGTGGTTGGTCTTTCCAGTTTACAACCGTTTCCACCTTACTAGGATCTACAGCAATTCCTTTCTTAGATACTACATGCCCTAAAAATTTCACCTCATCCAACCAGAATTCACACTTAGAAAGCTTGGCATATAGTTTCTTTTCCTTCAGGATTTCCAGGACTATAGTTAGGTGGCGTTCATGCTCCTCGTGGGTCTTAGAGTAGATGAGAATGTCATCTATAAAGACAACCACAAACTGATCTAAATAGGGTCTAAAGATCCTATTCATGTAATCCATAAAAATTGCCGAGCATTGGTTAATCCAAAGGACATTACTGCAAACTCAAAATGGCCGTATCGGGTACGAAAGGCCGTTTTTGGTATATCTTCATCTCTCACCCTAATCTGGTGGTAACCTGACCTCAAATCAATCTTAGAAAACACTGTTGCCCCTTTAAGCTGGTCCATCAAGTCATCTATCCTAGGCAAAGGGTATTTGTTCTTCACTGTCACTTTATTCAATTGCCTATAGTCAACACACATCCTCATACTCCCATCCTTTTTCTTCACAAACAACACAGGGGCTCCCCAAGGTGACGCACTAGGCCTAACAAACTTTTTCTCCAATAAATCCTCCAATTGAGCTTTCAACTCGGTCAACTCTAATGGGGACATCCTGATGGGGCTATGGATATGGGACCTGTTAAGCAATTCTATGGAAAACTCTATCTCTCTGGGGGAAACTCTGTATCTCATCTGGAAATACTTCGGGATAATTTCTTACTATCGGTATCTCATCGATACTTTGCTCAAAGTCTACATCACTAGCGGCTAGGAAAATATAACCTTTACTCTCACCCTTACCACAGTCCATTTCCAATGTTATGTAAAGACTTATGGGTTTCTTAGGTCTAATGGAACAGGAAGAAAAGTAATGGTTTTCTCATAGGTTTAACAGGACACGGTTGGCTTCAAGCCAATCCATGCCAAGAATCACATCTAAACCTTGCATGGGTAAGCAAATGAGATCTAAAACAAATGATCTATTCTCAATAACAAAATGGCAATCTAAACAACATTTACAAGTCCTAACGGGTTTTCCAGGAGGGTAGAAACAATAAGGTCAAAAGGAAGCTCAGTTATATGCAAGTTAAGGGTTTTAACACACGAGTGGGAGATAAAAGAATGGGAAGCGCCAGAATCATACAGTACAATTAAGTTTCTACCATACATATTACACTTACCTTCCACGAGATTTCGTGACTTTGTCGTTTCTTCACATTAACGGTGAATACCCTTCCTTGGTATTCCTGGCTTGGGATTGGGGGTTGGCGGGTTCCTTCCTGCATTTCTGAGTAATGACCTGGTTTTCCACATCGGTAGCACACGTTTGTTCCGGCTCGACATGGCATGCTCCCATGATTCTTGCCGCACTTGGACATTCCATGGATGGCACGGGTCGTGGAGGTGCTGGACCTCTTTGTGGTGCTTTCCCTTTATTGTTATTATTGTTGTTGTTGCGATTGTTGGGATTATTATAGCGGTTGTTGTTGTTGTTCGGTCTTCCTTGATGAAAGTTCCTTTGTGGCACTTGTGATCTTGATTGATGTGGAAATGGAGGTCGATTTTGCCTCTTGAACTGTTGACCTTGAGGTGTCAGCTTTTTGATGATATTCTCAGACTTTGAAGTACCCAGCTTCTCTGCCCTTCTTCAATGATGCGGCATTTGTTGACTAAGGTAGAGAAATCCCTAATTTCCAAGTGCGCAACCTCCACATTAAGTTCTGCCTTTAACCCTGACTCGTATTTAATGCATTTCCAATACTCATCAGGGTTACCTTGGTACATCCTTGAGAACTTAATGAGTTCCTCAAATTCTGCAGGATATGAGCCACATTCATATTCCCCTGGACAAGTTGCATGAATTCAATGTCCTTAGCATTTCTAACCGACTCCAAAGTACTTCTCGTAAAAATGGACCTTGAATAATTCCCAATCAATGTCCACTTCGGTTGCCTCCAGGAGTCTTCGAACACCAGTCCACCAGAAGCCGGCATCACCCTCAAGCATGTGGGTGGCAAAAGTGACCTTCCTCCTCTGAACATGGAACTACAGCAAAGACCTTCTCAATATTCCGAATCCATTCATCTGCTACATTAGGATTCAGGGTCCCTTGAAAACAGGTGGATTCGCCTTACGAAATTCCCCGAAACGAGCATGTTCGGGAATTTCATGTCCTTGATTTATATTAGCTTGACGATTCTGATCCATCCGTTCCATCATCATTCTCATGGTCCTTGCTACGTCGCGAAGTGCTTCAGCGGTCTCATTATCTTGGTTATTCTGTGCGCGCTCCTAGTCCGTTGTCGTCGTGCCATTGGTCCCTATACACACAAAACAGGCAACACTGAGGTGATCAAGCCCAATATTCCATGCAAAGTGAGCAAGTTACCATGGCACTTTCAACATACAGGAGTCATGTATTTCTAATCCTCAAGCTCATCCTAATGATAAACATCTACACATGACATTACTAACGTATTATGCTTTAGAAGCATAGTCAGTCCAATCCTCAGGCTCGTGAGAAACCTCTGATACCAAAATGTAACACCCTAATAATTAACCCAATACACCTAGGAGGATCTGATTAATTACTAGACTTTACTCTTTGCTTCAGTTCCTTAATCATGCTTTGAAAATACTTAGTGAAATTACGAGCCATTTTTTTTTAAACATAATTGAAAACGTGAGCCGCGCTTAACGTGAATGATTTAGCAAAATTTAAAAGACACATAGGAATTTACAAACATCACATCATAATATATTGGCTCCATCATATAGCATCCATAATTACATATCATATAGATATTTTGCCTACCAACAGAATAAGACTAAGTGTAGGCAATCTAATAAAACATAAATAATATATGGATGGAAGGACATCCATTAATGGCACCTAGTAATAACACTCCAGGGATAGGGATAGATATCTGAAATATACGAGTGAAACTAGCAGGATTCAAGTTCAGCTACCTGAGAGCCTCAATGTGATTCACGAACGCTTCCTTCTTTCTGAAGACGAGATGGAAAGAAAAATAGAGGGAGTGAGAAACTTATAAAAGAATCTCAGTAGGGTACTCACCTCATGATGCATTGTGTCATCATCATCGTCCCCAGGAACCTCGGGTTATTATGAAATAGTGAGCATGCTAAGATTGATTTATTAAGTTCGAAAATATACTTTACCGAGGTTCGTCCCTTTAATCATGCGTCTTATAATGCATCATAAACTTAGCATGTCATGTTTATAATGAACTTTTCCTTTCATATATAATAACATAGTTATGCATAAAATCACATCATATTCCTCATCATCATTTCATAATACTATGCATAGCAGAACATCATATTTCTCATCATCATCTCATAAATACTATGCATAGCAGAACATCATATTCACATAATGCATTTACTTAGTTTCTTAGGTGACTTAAAGTTACTTTCATCATCATTTTCCTGGGCCACCCTATACTCCACCCTTTTGGGAGTAATCTAGGTTATGAGCTCATACCTTGCTAGTCGTCACTAGCATATACTTATCCCTTTTGATAAGTAAAATTCCCTCTACCCTTTTGAGAGAACAGACTAGGGGCAAGAATCACCTTTTCACCGCCTATAGTTTGATGGGTCCAAAGGATCATTTTCTCATATATTTTGAGTCACCTTTAAGTCTTTGCATGTTATATCATAATACAATTCTTCATTCATAATCATCATAACATTTTCTCATTTATAGTCTTATGCCGAAATAATATATACCAACTGTAATCATGCATCTAGGAGATTCCCAGGAAAGAGAGGTGGGTCACAATGGACACGCTTAAATACCAAATCTTTCCTTAGCCAGAATCTTTCCAAATTGCACTCTTAGGAATACACTTTCTTCCAGGAATAGAATATGTCTTTATTTCATGCATAAGTTTTCATTGTTTGCAACAGCAACTATAACATGCAAGCTAGGGAATCATTCAATGGCATCAAATACTTAATAAGCATCAATTCACTTTATAGACTTATCACTTAAAACATCAAAGAGGCATCATCATAAATCCTTATCGAAAACTCTTAAACAACCGAAACTCTAGAATCGGGCAACCTTAATTATTGAACTAATTAATTATGCATCTAAGGGATTTATTACCATCATTACCATTAATTATAAGCCTTAGGAACATTATTAGACTATATGGGGCAGCATAGGCAGTAAGTCATTTTTAAGGTTTTACGTGTGCTAGAAGTTGCGTTTTTAACCCTTCTCGTTACGTCTTTCCTATGATGCCAAAATTAATTACTAACCCAATTATGAATCATTCTCCCTTATCTAAACATAATAAAATCTGGTTCTTAAGGCCACTAAAGGTTCTGGACAGATTGCATAAATTTCATTATCTAGAGTTCTAGAAATCTTGCTTTACGGTTGTTTTATATAGCTAGTTTCTCTTTTAACTTGCATATAATTGTTCCCTCATCAATAAACATAATAATCACAACTTTAAACATATTAAATCATCATCATACATTGGTAATAAACTCAGATTAGAAGCAATCATGAACCTCATATAATTGTATAAAATCACATTTTAAGTGAACATAAAATATTAGTTTCCCGTAGAATCCTTGCAAAGCTTTAAAACTCTTTTAGAAACTAATTCTTTTTGAAAGAATCTTCATAATTAAAATTCTCACTTAAGATAAAAGGAGCAAGTCTTGAGCTTAAGAGATTTATGTGATATCTTAGAATCATAAACATGCTATGCAACCTCATTTTAATCTTGTCATTATAAGGTGATAACTTGGAATTATAAACATGATATGCAAATCCATTTCTTTATCTTTAAGATTTAAGGTGATGACTTGAAAATTAAACATGATGCAAGAACTTGAAATATAAACATGATGCAAGAAACTGGAGCGGTAGTCCGCATAGGACCAGTGGAGGGAGAGAGAATCTTAAGAAACTGAGCGCGGAATCCGCATTGGACCAGGAGAGGAGAAGAGAATTATTATTACATCTTTTTAAGCTCAAATCTCAAGACTTCTTAAAGAATAAATTCTTTAACTCCAATAATCTTATTTCTTTGTTCTTATTTCTTTGCTTGTGATACTTGGGCAAGTCTTTGAGCTCTAGGATCTTTAGGTGATGACATAAAATAAACATGTCATGCATTGATTCTTTTAGCCATTATAAAATAAAGTGAGAGCATAAAATAAATATGAGATGCAACCTCTTTATTATCTTTAGAGATTAAGTGACAACTTGAAATATAAACATGAAATGCAAGCTTGGAAATTTAAACATGAGAATGCAAGTTCATTTATTCATTCTTGAGAATTTAGTGATGACATAGAAAGTAAACATGGTTATGCAAGGCATAAACTTAAACATGGATGCAAGTTCATTTGATTTCTTTACTAGAGCTCCTTCAAGACTTTATAGAAATATAAATTCAATATATATATCTTAGCAAGACAAAGTGAAAAATACATCTTTCAAGTTCTAAACTCAAGATCATAAAAACATCATAAAAATATTATTCTTTAAAGTTTTGCATCAAGTGGAACTTTCAAGCTTTAGAGGCCTAACTTGTGATGGATTCACAACCCACCTTCAAGGTCCTCATCATCAAGCCATCATCTTAGTCCCACCTAGGCCATATGGCCGAATTGTTCAAAGAAAAAGGAAGAAGAAAACCAAATGGAAAAACTAGAGAAAATCCATGAAATCATCATTTTGAACCAAGAACAACACTTAGCAAAACATAGAAATAAACTTAAAAACAACTCCCTACCTAATCTGATTTGAAGGAAAGGAAGAGAACTTGGTTTCTTGGAGTGAAATGAAAGAAAATATTCTTGAAAACTTGAAGAAAGAATTCAGCCAAGAGGAGGAGGAAATGAGAGCTTTTGGTGCTCCTAAAACTAGAATTTGTGTAAGTTATGAGCAAGCTTCTAAGGCTCCTCAAGCATGCCTATTTATAGAGGAATTCAAGCTCATGTATGGACAAGAGGAGGAGGCATAATTTTTGGATTTTTCATGGGGAACAAAGGGAGGAAAATCATTTCTTGTTTAAGGCATGTTTTATGCCATGTTTTAGGGAATTTTTTGGCATTTTGTTTTAGTGCATTATCTTGCAATAATTCTAATGATTATGGCTGATTATGGCTGAATTATTTCGTGCATTACAGCCTCATGGAAGAGGGTTTTGTGTGTTCCATGTATTATTTAGGTGTAGGCAAGGTATTCATGCAATTTAGAGAATTTACGGTTAAGGGTTTAAGTGAATTACTAAGCAATTTGGGTGTTTTAAGCAATTTTAGGTTCTAATCAATCTAAATAAATAATTTTGACTCTAGATTAATAATTAGAATTTAATAAGCTTTAATTTGAGCCTAATATTGCTTAGGTTTCGTTAGACGAATCAAAAATCTCAAAATTTGTAAAACTGCACAAGACAGGGCAAAACGGTCATTTTACTTAAAAATTGCCCGAGACCACCCGAGCTTAACCAATGGTTAATCATGGCTTAAAAACACCTTTTAACACATTTTAGTGAGGTTCGGCTTAGCGGCACGCAATTTGAAGTTAAAAGCCGGAAGGGCGTTTTGGTCATTTCGCGTGAAGCTCAAAATTAGGATTCTTCTCCTCTATTAACACACATAACACAAACAATCCCTTATTAACATCAAAACATCCCCTTGAGGATGGGTGGGGCCCACGATCCTCATTTTCTGAGTAAAATAACCTCAGGGCATTTTGGTCATTTTACACGTACAGAAATTGGGGTTTGCAATACTTGCACGAATTGCTCCTAACTTCTCTTCTAACGTTATATTCCTTTATTAAGGATTGTTTGGTCTCAAATTTTATATAATATTTACCTACGGAATTCGGTAATTCCTAATGGTAAAAATTACAGGAAATTGGGGCGTTACATTACTCCCCTCCTTAAAAAGAATTTCGCCCTCGAAATCGTTACCTGAGAATAGCTCTGGATATTGTGCTTGCATATCTATTCCAGCTTCCATGTAACTTCTTTGGTTTCATCTCGTCCCCATGCTACTTTGACAGGGTACAGCCTTGTTTCTTAACGCTTAACTCTCCGTCAACGATTCTCGTGGGTGGTAAGTTAAACGTTAGGTCATCTCTTAATTGTACATGTTCTGGCTCTAGTACATGACTTGGGTCAGAATGATATTTCCTTAACTGGAGACATGGAAAACATCATGAAGGTTGGAGACTCCTGGGTAGGGCTATACGGAGGCTACAGATCCTATTTTGCTAAGGATTTCAAACGGACCAAGAAATCTGGGCTCAATTTCTTTACTTTCATTGCTCGGCCTATGCCTGTGGGGTGATTCTTAGGAACACATGGTCCCCTTCTTGAAAATCTAGCGGTTTTCGCCGCTTGTCCGCATAGTTTTTCTGCGACTTTGAGCAGGAAGAATTTATCCCTAATCTTCTTGATTTGTTCCGTTGTTTCCCTCACAATATCCGAAGTAGACTTTGCTCTTCGGGCTCATACCAACATAGAGGTGATTGACACTTCCGTCCATAGAGGGCCTCGTATGGTGCCATACCGATACTTGCATGATAACTGTTGTTATATGCAAATTCAATCAATGGCAGGTACTTATCCCAACTCTCTTTGATCTAAAACACATGCCCTCAACATGTCTTCCAAAGTTTGGATAGTTCTTTCAGATTGACCGTCCGTTGGGTGATAAGCCGTGTCAAGACAAGCTTTGAACCAAACGCCTTCTGAAAAGCTCCCCAAAATCGTGACGTAAATCGCGGATCCCGATCCGAGATTATCGTCGACGGACTCCATGTAATCTTACTATCTCCTGAATATATATTGTGCTAACCTATCCAAGGAATAAGTCACCTTAATAGGTAAAAAGTGGGCTGATTTAGTCAACCGATCCACTATTACCCAAATGGCGTCATGATTCGCTTGGGTCCTCGGTAGTCCAGTTACAAAATCCATGGAGATACTATCCCACTTCCACTCAGGGATTGATAGGGGTTGCAACATTCAAGGTTTTTGGTGTTCAATCTTCACCTTTTGACACACCAAGCACTTACTCACCCATGTGCACACATCCTTCTTCAATCCTGGCCACCAGAACATTCTTCAAATCTTGATACATCTTGGTGGCACCAGGATGAAGGGTGAAATGGCTCTTATGGGCTTCCTCCAAAATATCCTTTCGAGGTCACCACTAGCAGGTACACATATACGACCTTCAAACCTCCATAAACTATCATTCCCTTGGGTAAAACCTTTCAACTTATCAGCTCTTACCGCCTCTAAGGTCTCTTGAAATTCTGTATCTTTCCTTTGGGCTTGAGCAATTCTTTCCTTGAATTCACTTGTCACACTAAGGTGACAAGCTCTTATGCCCTTAGTGGTCAAGGTCATTCCTAGGTTGAGGTCTCTAAATTGCTCAATTAACTCAATCTCTTTCACCATCAAACGGGACACTTGTAAGGATTTCCTACTTAGGGCATCAGCTACAACATTAGCTTTACCTGATGATAGTTTAACCCGAAATCATAATCTTTTAAAAACTCCATCCACCTTCTTTGCCTCATGTTTAGCTCTTTTTGATCAAAGAGATATTTCAAACTCTTGTGATCAGAAAACACCTCAAACCTCACTCCGTATAAATGGTGTCTCCAAATCTTTAGAGCAAACACGACGGCTAACTCAAGGTCATGGGTGGGGTAATTTGCCTCATGTGGCTTGAGTTGCCTCGATGCATAGGCCACCACTTGCCTATCCTGCATCAGGACACAACCCAAACCCTTCCTCGAAGCATCACAGGACACTTCGAAAGGCACATTGGGGTCGGGTAACACTAAACAGGGGTTGAGGTTAGCTTGTGTTTCAGCTCTTGAAAGCTCTTTTCACACTCCGGGTCCATGAAAAAGAGGTGTTTTTCCTAGTTAGCTTAGTCAAAGGAAGGGAAATCTGGAAAATCCCTTGATAAACCGACGGTAATAACCAGCTAAACCTAAGAAGCTCCTTACTTCAGTTACCGTGGTTGGTCTTTCCCAGTTACAACCGTTTCCACCTTACTAGGATCTACAGGAATTCCTTTCTTAGATACTACATGCCCTAAAAATTTCACCTCATCCAACCAGAATTCACACTTAGAAAGCTTGGCATATAGTTTCTTTTCCTTCAGGATTTCCAGGACTATAGTTAGGTGGCGTTCATGCTCCTCGTGGGTCTTAGAGTAGATGAGAATGTCATCTATAAAGACAACCACAAACTGATCTAAATAGGGTCTAAAGATCCTATTCATGTAATCCATAAAAATTGCCGGAGCATTGGTTAATCCAAAGGACATTACTGCAAACTCAAATGGCCGTATCGGACGAAAGGCCGTTTTTGGTATATCTTCATCTCTCACCCTAATCTGTGGTAACCTGACCTCAAATCAATCTTAGAAAACACGTTGCCCCTTTAAGCTGGTCCATCAAGTCATCTATCCTAGGCAAAGGGTATTTGTTCTTCACTGTCACTTTATTCAATTGCCTATAGTCAACACACATCCTCATACTCCCATCCTTTTTCTTCACAAACAACACAGGGGCTCCCCAAGGTGACGCACTAGGTCTAACAAACTTTTTCTCCAATAAATCCTCCAATTGAGCTTTCAACTCGGCAACTCTAATGGGGACATCCTGGATGGGGCTATGGATATGGGACCTGCACCTGAAGCAATTCTATGGAAAACTCTATCTCTCTTGGGGGAAACTCTGTATCTCATTCTGGAAATACTTCGGGATAATTTCTTACTATGGTATCTCATCGATACTTTGCTCAAAGTCTACATCACTAGCGGCTAGGAAAATATAACCTTTACTCTCACCCTTACCACAGTCCATTTCTACAATGTTATGTAAAGACTTATGGGTTTCTTAGGTCTAATGGGAACAGGAAGAAAAGTAATGGTTTTCTCATAGGCTTAACAGGACACGGTTGGCTTCAAGCCAATCCATGCCAAGAATCACATCTAAACCTTGCATGGGTAAGCAAATGAGATCTAAAACAAATGATCTATTCTCAATAACAAAATGGCAATCTAAACAACATTTACAAGTCCTAACGGGTTTTCCAGGAGGGTAGAAACAATAAGGTCAAAAGGAAGCTCAGTTATATGCAAGTTAAGGGTTTTAACACACGAGTGGGAGATAAAAGAATGGGAAGCGCCAGAATCATATAGTACAATTAAGTTTCTACCATACATATTACACTTACCTTCCACGAGATTTCGTGACTTTGTCGTTTCTTCAGCATTAACGGTGAATACCCTTCCTTGGTATTCTGGCTTGGGATTTGGGGTTGGCGGGTTCCTTTCTGATTCTCCTGAGTAATGACCTGGTTTTCCACACGGTAGCACACGTTTGTTCGGCTCGACATGGCATGCTCCCATGATTCTTGCCGCACTTGGGACATTCCATGGATGGCACGGGTCGTGGAGGTGCTGCTGGACCTCTTTGTGGTGCTTTCCCTTTATTGTTATTATTGTTGTTGTTGCGATTGTTGGGATTATTATAGCGGTTGTTGTTGTTGTTCGGTCTTCCTTGATGAAAGTTCCTTTGTGGCACTTGTGATCTTGATTGATGTGGAAATGGAGGTCGATTTTGCCTCTTGAACTGTTGACCTTGAGGTGTCAGCTTTTTGATGATATTCTCAGACTTTGAAGTACCCAGCTTCTCCGCCCTTCTTCAATGATGCGGCATTTGTTGACTAAGGTAGAGAAATCCCTAATTTCCAAGTGCGCAACTGCCACATTAAGTTCTGCCTTTAACCCTGACTCGTATTTAATGCATTTCCAATACTCATCAGGGTTACCTTGGTACATCCTTGAGAACTTAATGAGTTCCTCAAATCTGGCAGGATACTGAGCCACATTCATATTCCCCTGGACAAGTTGCATGAATTCAATGTCCTTAGCATTTCTAACCGACTCGGAAAGTACTTCTCGTAAAAATGGACCTTGAATAATTCCCAATCAATGTCCACTTCGGTTGCCTCCAGGAGTCTTCGAACACCAGTCCACCAGAAGCCGGCATCACCCTCAAGCATGTGGGTGGCAAAAGTGACCTTCTGCTCCTTGAACATGGAACTACAGCAAAGACCTTCTCAATATTCCGAATCCATTCATCTGCTACATTAGGATTCAGGGTCCCCTTGAAAACAGGTGGATTCGCCTTACGAATTCCCCAAAACGAGCATGTTCGGGAATTTCATGTCCTTGATTTATATTAGCTTGACGATTCTGATCCATCCGTTCCATCATCATTCTCATGGTCCTTGCTACGTCGCGAAGTGCTTCAGCGGTCTCATTATCTTGGTTATCCTGTGCCGCGCTCCTAGTCCGTTGTCGTCGTGCCATTGGTCCCTATACACACAAAACAGCAACACTGAGGTGATCAAGCCCAATATTCCATGCAAAGTGAGCAAGTTACCATGGCACTTTCAACATACAGGAGTCATGTATTTCTAATCCTCAAGCTCATCCTAATGATAAACATCTACACATGACATTACTAACGTATTATGCTTTAGAAGCATAGTCAGTCCAATCCTCAGGCTCGTGAGAGTTGAACTCTGATACCAAAATGTAACACCCTAATAATTAACCCAATACACCTAGGCAGGATCTGATTAATTACTAGACTTTACTCTTTGCTTCAGTTCCTTAATCATGCTTTGAAAATACTTAGTGAAATTACGAGCCATTTTTTTTAAACATAATTGAAAACGTGAGCCGCGCTTAACGTGAATGATTTAGCAAAATTTAAAAGACACATAGGAATTTACAAACATCACATCATAATATATTGGCTCCATCATACAGCATCCATAATTACATATCATATAGATATTTTGCCTACCAAGAGAATAAGACTAAGTGTAGGCAATCTAATAAAACATAAATAATATATGGATGGAAGGACATCCATTAATGGCACCTAGTAATAACACTCCAGGGATAGGGATAGATATCTGAAATATACGAGTGAAACTAGCAGGATTCAAGTTCAGTACCCTGACAGCCTCAATGTGATTCACGAACGCTTCCTTCTATTTCTTAAGACGAGATGGAAAGAAAAATAGAGGGAGTGAGAAACTTATAAAAGAATCTCAGGAGGGTACTCACCTCATGATGCATTGTGTCATCATCATCGTCCCCAGGAACCTCGGGTTATTATGAAATAGTGAGCATGCTAAGATTGATTTATTAAGTTCGAAAATATACTTTACCGAGGTTCGTCCTTTTAATCATGCGTCTTATAATGCATCATAAACTTAGCATGTCATGTTTATAATGAACTTTTCCTTTCATATATAATAACATAGTTATGCATAAAATCACATCATATTCCTCATCATCATTTCATAATACTATGCATAGCAGAATATCATATTTCTCATCATCATCTCATAAATACTATGCATAGCAGAACATCATATTCACATAATGCATTTACTTAGTTTCTTAGGTGACTTAAAGTTACTTTCATCATCATTTTCCTGGGCCACCCTATACTCCACCCTTTTGGGAGTAATCTAGGTTATGAGCTCATACCTTGCTAGTCGTCACCACATACTTATCCCTTTTGATAAGTAAAAATTCCGTCTCTACCCTTTTGAGAGAACAGAACTAGGGCAAGAATCACCTTTTCACCGCCTATAGTTTGACGGGTCCAAAGGATCATTTTCTCATATATTTTGAGTCACCTTTAAGTCTTTGCATGTTATATCATAATACAATTCTTCATTCATAATCATCATAACATTTTCTCATTTATAGTCTTATGCCGAAATAATATATACCAACTGAATCATGCATCTAGGAGATTTCCAAAAGAGAGGTGGGTCACAATGGACACGCTTAAATACCAAATCTTTCCTTAGCCAGAATCTTTCCAAATTGCACTCTTAGGAATACACTTTCTTCCAGGAATATGTCTTTATTTCATGCATAAGTTTTCATTGTTTGCAACAGCAACTATAACATGCAAGCTAGGGAATCATTCAATGACATCAAATACTTAACAAGCATCAATTCACTTTATAGACTTATCACTTAAAACATCAAAGAGGCATCATCATAAATCCTTATCGAAAACCTTAAACAACCGAAACTCTAGAATTGGCAACCTTAATTATTGAACTAATTAATTATGCATCTAAGGGATTTATTACCATCATTACCACTAATTATAAGCCTTAGGAACATTATTAGACTATATGGGGCAGCATAGGAGTAAGTCATTTTTAAGGTTTTACGTGCTAGAAGTTGCGTTTTTAACCCTTTCGTTACCGTCTTTCCCTACGATGCCAAAATTAATTACTAACCCAATTATGAATCATTCTCCCTTATCTAAACATAATAAAATCTGGTTCTTAAGGCCACTAAAGGTTCTGGACAGATTGCATAAATTTCATTATCTAGAGTTCTAGAAATCTTGCTTTACCTTGTTTTATATAGCTAGTTTCTCTTTTAACTTGCATATAATTGTTCCCTCATCAATAAACATAATAATCACAACTTTAAACATATTAAATCATCATCATACATTGGTAATAAACTCAGATTAGAAGCAATCATGAACCTCATATAATTGTATAAAATCACATTTTAAGTGAACATAAAATATTAGTTTCCCGTAGAATCCTTGCAAAGCTTTAAAACTCTTTTAGAAACTAATTCTTTTTGAAAGAATCTTCATAATTAAAATTCTCACTTAAGATAAAAGGAGCAAGTCTTGAGCTTAAGAGATTTATGTGATATCTTAGAATCATAAACATGCTATGCAACCTCATTTTAATCTTGTCATTATAAGGTGATAACTTGGAATTATAAACATGATATGCAAATCCATTTCTTTATCTTTAAGATTTAAGGTGATGACTTGAAAATTAAACATGATGCAAGAACTTGAAATATAAACATGATGCAAGAAACGAGCGGCGGAGTCGCATAGGACCAGTGGAGGGAGAGAATCTTAAGAACCTGAGCGGCGTAATCGCATCTGACCAGGGAGGGAGAGGAGAATTATTATTACATCTTTTTAAGCTCAAATCTCAAGACTTCTTAAAGAATAAATTCTTTAACTCCAATAATCAATTAAGTTCTTATTTCTTTGCTTGTAATATTTTGACAAGTCTTTGAGCTCTAGGATCTTTAGGTGATGACATAAAATAAACATGCCATGCATTGATTCTTTTAGCCATTATAAAATAAAGTGAGAGCATAAAATAAATATGAGATGCAACCTTTTATTATCTTTAGAGATTAAGTGACAACTTGAAATATAAACATGAAATGCAAGCTTGGAAATTTAAACATGAGAATGCAAGTTCATTTATTCATTCTTGAGAATTTAGTGATGACATAGAAAGTAAACATGGTTATGCAAGGCATAAACTTAAACATGGATGCAAGTTCATTTGATTTCTTTACTAGAGCTCCTTCAAGACTTTATAGAAATACAAATTCAATATATATATCTTAACAAGACAAAGTGAGAAATACATCTTTCAAATTCTAAACTCAAGATCATAAAAACATCATAAAAATATTATTCTTTAAAGTTTTGCATCAAGTGGAACTTTCAAGCTTTAGAGGCCTAACTTGTGATGGATTCACAACCCACCTTCAAGGTCCTCATCATCAAGCCATCATCTTAGTCCCACCTAGGCCATATGGCCGAATTGTTCAAAGAAAAAGGAAGAAGAAAACCAAATGGAAAAACTAGAGAAAATCCATGAAATCATCATTTTGAACCAAGAACAACACTTAGCAAAACATAGAAATAAACTTAGAAACAACTCCCTACCTAATCTGATTTGAAGGAAAGGAAGAGAACTTGGTTTCTTGAGTGAAATGAAAGAAAATATTCTTGAAAACTTGAAGAAAGAATTCAGCCAAGAGGAGGAGGAAATGAGAGCTTTTGGTGCTCCTAAAACTAGAATTTGTGTAAGTTATGAGCAAGCTTCCAAGGACTCTCAAGCATGCCTATTTATAGAGGAATTCAAGCTCATGTATGGACAAGAGGAGGAGGCATAATTTTGGATTTTTCATGGGGAACAAAGGGAGGAAAATCATTTCTTGTTTAAGGCATGTTTTATGCCATGTTTTAGGGAATTTTTTGGCATTTTGTTTTAGTGCATTATCTTGCAATAATTCTAATGATTATGGCTGATTATGGCTGAATTATTTCGTGCATTACAGCCTCATGGAAGAGGGTTTTGTGTGTTCCATGTATTATTTAGGTGTAGGCAAGGTATTCATGCAATTTAGAGAATTTACGGTTAAGGGTTTAAGTGAATTACTAAGCAATTTGGGTGTTTTAAGCAATTTTAGGTTCTAATCAATCTAAATAAATAATTTTGACTCTAGATTAGTAATTAGAATTTAATAAGCTTTAATTTGAGCCTAATATTGCTTAGGTTTCGTTAGACGAATCAAAAATCTCAAAATTTGTAAAACTTGCACAAGGGGCAAAACCTCATTTTACTTAAAAATTGCCCGAGACCACCCGAGCTTAACCAATGGTTAATCATGGCTTAAAAACACCTTTTAACACATTTTAGTGAGGTTCGGGTAGCCCACAAATTTGAGTTAAAAACCGTAAGGGCGTTTTGGTCATTTCGCGCGTCGAGCTCAAAATTAGGATTCTTCTCCTCTATTAACACACATAACACAAACAATCCCTTATTAACATCAAAACATCCCCTTGAGGATGGGTGGGGCCCACGATCCTCATTTTCGAGTAAAATAACCTCAGGGCATTTTGGTCATTTTACACGTACAGAAATTTGGGGTTTGCAATACTTGCACGAATTGCTCCTAACTTCTCTTCTAACGTTATATTCCTTTATTAAGGATTGTTTGGTCTCAAATTTTATATAATATTTACCTACGGTAATTCGGTAATTCCTAATGACAGGAAAAATTAAGGAAAATTGGGCGTTACATTACTCCCCTCCTTAAAAAGAATTTCGCCCTCGAAATTCGCTACCTAAGAGAGCTCTGGATACCGTGCTTGCATATCTATTCCAGCTTCCATGTAACTTCCTGGTTTCATCTCGTCCCCATGCTACTTTGATGTGAGGCTTGCCTTGTCCTTAACCGCTTAATTTCTGAACGATTCTCGTGGGTGGTAAGTTAAACGTTAGGTTATTCTCTTAATTGTACATGTTCTGGCTTAGTACATGACTTTGGGTCAATGATATTCCTTAATGGAGACATGGAAAACATCATGAAGGTTGGATAGACTCTGGCTTATACGGAGGCTGATAATCCTATTTTGCTAAGGACATTTCATCCTGACCAAGAAATCTGGGCTCAATTCTTTACTTTCATTGCTCCTATGCCCTGCGGCGGGGGATACTTAGGAACACATGGTCCCCTTTCTTGAAAATCTATCCTTTCGCCGCTTGTCCGCATAGTTTTTCTGCGATTTTCTGCTAGGAAGAATTTTATCCCTAATCTTCTTGATTTGTTCCGTTGTTTCCCTCACAATATCCGTTCAGTAGATTTTGCTTTTCTGGGCTCATACCAACATAGAAGGTGATTGACACTTCCGTCCATAGAGGGCCTCGTATGGTGCCATACCGATACTTGCATGATAACCGTTGTTATATGCAAATTCAATCAGTGGCAGGTACTTATCCCAACTCTCTCTTTGATCTAAAACACATGCCCTCAACATGTCTTCCAAAGTTTGGATAGTTCTTTCGATATGACCGTCCGTTTGGATAAGCCGTGCTCAGACAGAGCCTTTGAACCAAACGTTTTTGAAAAGCTCCCCAAATCGTGACGTAAATCGTGAATCCTCACCCGAGATTATCGTCGACGGAAATTCTTCATGTAATTTATATTCCGATATATACCCATGCCTATCCAAGGAATAAGTCACCTTAATAGGAAAAGTGGGCTGACTCCAGTCAACTTTATCCACTATTACCCAAATGGCGTCATGATTCGCTTGTGTCTTCTGGAGTCCAGTTACAAAATCCATGGAGATACTATCCCACTTCCATTCAGGGATTGATAAAGTTGCAACATTCAAGGTTTTTGGTGTTCAATCTTCACTTTTTGACATACCAAGCACTTATTCACCCATGTGCACACATCCTTCTTCAATCCTGCCACCAGAACATCTTCTTCAAATCTTGATACATCTTGGTGGCACCAGGTGGAACCTGAATTGGCTCTTATGGGCTTCCTCCAAAATATCCTTTCGGAGGTCACCACTAGCATGTACATATACGACCTTCAAACCTCCATAAACTATCATTTTCTTTAAACCTTTCAACTTATTGCCTTACCCGCCTCTAAGGTCCTGAAATTCTTGGATCTTTCCTTTGGGTTAGAATTCTTTCCTTGAATTCACTTGTCACACTAAGGTGACAAGCTCTTATGCCCTTAGTGGTCAAGGTCATTCCTAGGTTGAGGTCTCTAAATTGCTCAATTAACTCAATCTCTTTCACCATCAAACTGGACACTAAGGATTTCCTACTTAGGGCATCAGCTACAACATTAGCTTTACCTGGATGATAGTTTAACCCGAAATCATAATCTTTTAAAAACTCCATCCACCTTCTTTGCCTCATGTTTAGCTCTTTTTGATCAAAGAGATATTTCAAACTCTGTGACTAAAAACACCTCAAACCTCACTCCGTATAAATGGTGTCTCCAAATCTTTAGCAAATTGAAACCTGAACTCAAGGTCATGGTTGGGTAATTTGCCTCATGTGGCTTTGAGTTTGATGCATAGGCCACCACTTGCCTATCCCTATCAGGACACAACCCAAACCTTTTCTCGAGCATCACAGGACACTTCCAAGGCACATTCTGGTTTGGACACTAAAACAGGGGTTTAGGTTAGCTTGTGTTTCAGTTCTAAAGCTCTTTTCACACTCCTGGTCCATGAAAAAGATGTTTTTCCTAGTTAGCTTAGTCAGGAAGGCAGGGAAATCTGGAAAATCCCTTCCATAAACCGACGGAATAACCAGCTAAACCTAAGAAGCTCCTTACTTCAATTACCGTGGTTCTGCTTTCCCAAGTTCAACGTTCCACCTTATGGATCTCAGGATTCCTTCTCAATACTACATGCCCTAAAAATTTCACCTCATCCAACCAGAATTCACACTGAGAAAGCTTGGCATATAGTTTCTTTTCCTTTAGGATTTCCAGGACTATAGTTAGGTGGCGTTCATGCTCCTCGTGGGTCTTAGAGTAGATGAGAATGTCATCTATAAAGACAACCACAAACTCATCTAAATAGTGTCTAAAGATCCTATTCATGTAATCCATAAAAATTGCCAAGCATTGGTTAATCCAAAGGACATTACTGCAAATTCAAAATGGCCGTATCGTGTACGAAAGGCCGTTTTTGGTATATCTTCATCTCTCACCCTAATCCTGTGGTAACCCGACCTCAAATCAATCTTAGAAACACGTTGCCCTTTTAAGTTGGTCCATCAAGTCATCTATCCTAGGCAAAGGGTATTTGTTCTTCACTTGTCACTTTATTCAATTGCCTATAGTCAACACACATCCTCATACTCCCATCCTTTTTCTTCACAAACAACACAAGGGCTCCCCAAGGTGACGCACTAGGTCTAAACAAACTTTTTCTCCAATAAATCCTCCAACGAAGCTTTCAACTCGGTCAACTCTAGGGGACATCCTGATGGGGCTATGATATGGGACCTTGCACCCGAGCAATTCTATGGAAAACTCTATCTCTCTCTTGGGGAAACTCTGTATCTCATCTGGAAATACTTCGGGATAATTTCTTACTATCGGTATCTCATCGATACTTTGCTCAAACTCATCATGTTGGCTAGGAAAATATAACCTTTACTCTCACCCTTACCACAGCCCATTTCTAGATGTTATGTAAAGACTTATGGGTTTCTTAGGTCTAATGGGAACAGGAAGAAAGAATGGTTTTCTCATAGCAGGTTAACATACACGTGGCTTCAAGCCAATCCATGCCAAGAATCACATCTAAACCTTGCATGGGTAAGCAAATGAGATCTAAAACAAATGATCTATTCTCAATAACAAAATGGCAATCTAAACAACATTTACAAGTCCTAACGGGTTTCAAGGAGGGTAGAAACAATAAGGTCAAAAGGAAGCTCAGTAGGATATGCAATTAAGGGTTTTAACACACGAGTGGAATATAAAAGAATTGGAAGCGCCAGAATCATACAGGACAATTAAGTTTCTACCATACATATTACACTTACCTTCCACTGATTTCGTGACTTTGTCGTTTCTTCAAGGATTAACCCTGAATACCCTTCCTTGGTATTCCGGCTTGGGATCGGGGTTGGCGGGTTCCTTCTTGATTTCCCCAGTAATGACCTGCTTTTCCAGATTTGGAGCACACGTTTGTTCGCGCTTTATGGCATGCTCCCATGATTCTTGCCGCACTTAGGACATTCCATGGATGGCACGGGTCGTGGTGCTGCTGGTTTTTGTGGTGTTTCCCTTTATTGTTATTATTGTTGTTGCGATTGTTGCTGGGATTATTATAGCGGTTGTTGTTGTTGTTCGGTCTTCCTTGATAAAAGTTCCTTTGTGGACTCCTTGATCTTGATTGACGGGGAAAGAGGTCGATTTTGCCTCTTGAACTGCGACCTTGAGGTGTTAGCTTTCTACTGATATTCTCAGGTTTTGAAGTACCCAGCTTTCTCGCTTCTTCAATGATGCGGCATTTGTTGACTAAGGTAGAGAAATCCCTGAATTTCCAAGTGCGCAACTGCCACATTAAGTTCTTGCCTTTAACCCTTACTTTATTAATGCATTTCCAATACTCACTCAGGGTTACCTTGTACATCCTTGAGAACTTAATGAGTTCCTCAAATTCTGCAGTATATGAGCCACATTCATATTCCCCTACAAGTTGCATGAATTCAATGTCCTTAGCATTTTTAACCGATTTTTGAAGATCTTTGGAAATGGACCTTGAATAATTCCCAATCAATGTCCACTTTTGCCGCCTCTGAGTCTTCGAACACAATCCCACCAGAAGCCTATTACCCTCAAGCATGTGGGTGGCAAAAGTGACCTTCTGCTCCTTGAACATGGAACTAGTGCAAAGACCTTCTCAATATTCCGAATCCATTCATCTGCGACATTAGGATTGAGGGTCCCTCAAAAGATGTGGATTCGCCTTACGAAATTCCCCGAACCGAGCATGTTCGGAATTTCATGTCCTTGATTTATATTAGTTGACGATTCCTATCCATCCGTTCCATCATCATTCTCATGGTCCTTGCTACGTCGCGAAGTGCTTCAGCGGTCTCATTATCTTGGTTATCCGTGCCGCGCTCCTAGTCTGTCGTCGTGCCATTGGTCCCTATACACACAAAACAGGCAACACTCAGGTGATCAAGCCCAATATTCCATGCAAAGTGAGCAAGTTACCATGGCACTTTCAACATAATAGGAGTCATGTATTTCTAATCCTCAAGCTCATCCTAATGATAAACATCTACACATACATTACTAACGTATTATGCTTTAAAGCATAGTCTAGCCCAATCCTCAGGCTCGCTCAGGTCTAACCTTTCTTATACCAAAATGTAACACTAATAATTAACCCAATACACCTAGGCAGGCTATTCGATTAATTACTAGACTTTACTCTTTGCTTCAGTTCCTTAATCATGCTTTGAAAATACTTAGTGAAATTACGAGCCATTTTTTTTTTAAACATAATTGAAAACGAGCCTTGCTTAACGTGAATGATTTAGCAAAATTTAAAAGACACATAGGAATTTACAAACATCACATCATAATATATTGGCTCCATCATACAGCATCCATAATTACATATCATATAGATATTTTGCCTACCAACAGAATAAGACTAAGTGTAGGCAATCTAATAAAACATAAATAATATATGGATGGAAGGACATCCATTAATGGCACCTAGTAATAACACTCTGGAATAGGGCAGAGTACGAAATATACGAGTGAAACTCAAGGCTATTCAAGTTCATGATCCGTGATAGCCTCAATGTGATTCACGAACGCTTCCTTCCTGTTTTCTAGACGAGATGGAAAGAAAAATAGAGGAGTGAGAAATATAAAAGAATTTCTAGGAGGGTACTCACCTCATGATGCATTGTGTCATCATCATCGTCCCCAAAACCTAACCCTGGGTTATTATGAAATAGTGAGCATGCTAAGATTGATTTATTAAGTTCGAAAATATACTTTACCGAGGTTCGTCCTTTAATCATGCGTCTTATAATGCATCATAAACTTAGCATGTCATGTTTATAATGAACTTTTCCTTTCATATATAATAACATAGTTATGCATAAAATCACATCATATTCCTCATCATCATTTCATAATACTATGCATAGCAGAATATCATATTTCTCATCATCATCTCATAAATACTATGCATAGCAGAACATCATATTCACATAATGCATTTACTTAGTTTCTTAGGTGACTTAAAGTTACTTTCATCATCATTTTCCTGGGCCACCCTATACTTCACCCTTTTGGGAGTAATCTAGGTTATGAGCTCATACCTTGCTAGTCAATGCCACATATGTATCCCTTTTGATAATAAAATTCCTTACCCTTTTGAGAGAACAGAACTTAGGGGCAAGAATCACCTTTTCACCGCCTATAGTTTGACGGGTCCAAAGGATCATTTTCTCATATATTTTGAGTCACCTTTAAGTCTTTGCATGTTATATCATAATACAATTCTTCATTCATAATCATCATAACATTTTCTCATTTATAGTCTTATGCCGAAATAATATATACCAACTTGAATCATGCATCTAGGAGATTCCCAGGAAGAGAAGGTGGGTCACAATGGACACGCTTAAATACCAAATCTTTCCTTAGCCAGAATTTTCCAAATTGCACTCTTAGGAATACACTTTCTTCCAGCTAAGATAAATATGTCTTTATTTCATGCATAAGTTTTATTGTTTGCAATACCAACTATAACATGCAAGCTGGGAATTTCATTCAGTTGCATCAAAATACTTACAAGCATCAATTCACTTTATAGACTTATCACTTAAAACATCAAAGAGGCATCATCATAAATCCTTATCGAAAAACTGTCTTAAACAACCGAAACTCTAAATCGGGCAACCTTAATTATTGAACTAATTAATTATGCATCTAAGGGATTTATTACCATCATTACCACTAATTATAAGCCTTAGGAACATTATTAGACTATATGGGGCAGCATAGGCAGTAAGTCATTTTTAAGGTTTTACGTGTGCTAGAAGTTGCGTTTTTAACCCTTTCTCGTTACCGTTTTTTCCTATTGATGCAAAATTAATTACTAACCCAATTATGAATCATTCTCCCTTATCTAAACATAATAAAATCTGGTTCTTAAGGCCACTAAAGGTTCTGGACAGAATTGCATAAATTTCATTATCTAGAGTTCTAGAAATCTTGCTTTACGGTTGTTTTATATAGCTAGTTTCTCTTTTAACTTGCATATAATTGTTCCCTCATCAATAAACATAATAATCACAACTTTAAACATATTAAATCATCATCATACATTGTAAATAAAATTATTAGAAGCAATCATGAACCTCATATAATTGTATAAAATCACATTTTAAGTGAACATAAAATATTAGTTTCCCGTAGAATCCTTGCAAAGCTTTAAAACTCTTTTAGAAACTAATTCTTTTTGAAAGAATCTTGATAATTAAAATTCTCACTTAAAGATAGAAGGAGCAAGTCTTGAGCTTAAGAGATTTATGTGATATCTTAATCATAAACATGCTATGCAAACTCACTTTAGTCTTGTCATTATAAGGTGATAACTTGGAATTATAAACATGATATGCAAATCCATTTCTTTATCTTTAAGATTTAAGGTGATGACTTGAAAATTAAACATGATGCAAGAACTTGAAATATAAACATGATGCAAGAATCTTGGAGCCCCTGGACCCAGAGGACGTGGGCCTAGAAGAGAGTTACAAAACCCACCCTGGACCCCACTGGACTTAGGAGAATGGGAAAGTATGAAGAAATTATTATTACATCTTTTTAAGCTCAAATCTCAAGACTTCT
Source organism: Dalbergia oliveri (assembly GCA_030441495.1). Classification (NCBI taxonomy): domain Eukaryota; kingdom Viridiplantae; phylum Streptophyta; class Magnoliopsida; order Fabales; family Fabaceae; genus Dalbergia; species Dalbergia oliveri. Next base: position 1,909 of record JAMLFY010000299.1, on the reverse strand, counting down.
TAAAGAATAAATTCTTTAACTCCAATAATGGTAAGAAAATTGAAATGGGCTTTAAAGTTCTTATTTCTTTGCTTGTAATATTTTGACAAGTCTTTGAGCTCTAGGATCTTTAAGTGATGACATAGAAATAAACATGCCATGCATCGATTCTTTTAGCCATTATAAAATAAAGTGAGAGCATAAAATAAATATGAGATGCAACCTTTTATCATCTTTAGAGATTAAGTGACAACTTGAAATATAAACATTAATGCAAGCTTGGAAATTTAAACATGAGAATGCAAGTTCATTTATTCATTCTTGAGAATTTAGTGATGACATAGAAAATAAACATGGTTATGCAAGGCATAAACTTAAACATGGATGCAAGTTCATTTGATTTCTTTACTAGAGCTCCTTCAAGACTTTATAGAAATACAAATTCAATATATATATCTTAACAAGACAAAGTGAGAAATACATCTTTCAAATTCTAAACTCAAGATCATAAAAACATCATAAAAATATTATTCTTTAAAGTTTTGCATCAAGTGGAACTTTCAAGCTTTAGAGGCCTAACTTCTGATGGATTCACAACCCACCTTCAAGGTCCTCATCATCAAGCCATCATCTTAGTCCCACCTAGGCCATATGGCTGAATTGTTCAAAGAAAAGGAAGAAGAAAACCAAATGGAAAAACTAGAGAAAATCCATGAAATCATCATTTTGAACCAAGAACAACACTTAGCAAAACATAGAAATAAATTTAGAAACTACTCCCTACCTAATCTGATTTGAAGGAAAGGAAGAGAACTTGGTTTCCTTGAGTGAAATGAAAGAAAATATTCTTGAAAACTTGAAGAAAGAATTCAGCCAAGAGGAGGAGGAAATGAGAGCTTTTGGTGCTCCTAAAACTAGAATTTGTGTAAGTTATGAGCAAGATCTTCCAAGGCTCCAAGTATGCATATTTATAGAGAATTCAAGCTCATAAATGACAAGAGGAGGAGGCATAATTTTCGGATTTTTCAGGGGAACAAAGGAGGAACATCATTTCTTGTTTTAAAAGGCATGTTTTATGCCATGTTTTATGGAATTTTTTGGCATTTTGTTTTAGTGCATTATCTTGCAATAATTCTAATGATTATGGCTGATTATGCTGAATTATTTCGTGCATTACAGCCTCATGGAAGAGGGTTTTGTGTGTTCCATGTATTATTTAGGTGTAGGCAAGGTATTCATGCAATTTAGAGAATTTACGGTTAAGGGTTTAAGTGAATTACTAAGCAATTTGGGTGTTTTAAGCAATTTTAGGTTCTAATCAATCTAAATAAATAATTTTGACTCTAGATTAGTAATTAGAATTTAATAAGCTTTAATTTGAGCCTAATATTGCTTAGGTTTGTTAAATACGAATCAAAAATCTCAAAATTTGTAAAACTTACAAAGAGACCTGGCAAAACCTCATTTTACTTAAAATTGCCCGAGACTATCTTAGCTGAACCAATGGTTAATCATGGCTTAAAAACACCTTTTAACACATTTTAGTGAGGTTTGGTTGTTCCTGCCACCAAATCGGAGTTAAAGTTGGAGGGGCGTTTTGGTCATTTCGCGCGTCGAAGCTCAAAATTAGGATTTTTCTCCTCTATTAACACACATAACAAACAATCCCTTATTAACATCAAAACATCCCTTGAGGATGGGTGGGGCCCACGATCCTCATTTTCTGAGAAAATAACCCGAGGGCATTTTGGTCATTTTACACGTAGAGAAATTTAGGGTTTGCAATACCTGCACGAATTGCTCCTAACTTCTCTTCTAACGTTATATTCCTTTATTAAGGATTGTTTGGTCTCAAATTTTATATAATATTTACCTACGGAATTCGGTAATTCCTAATTGGTAGTAAAAATTACAATGAAATCGGGCGTTA